>JBBMJZ010402597.1:0-13191 GCA_037833815.1 Zingiber zerumbet
CTTACAGATACTTCTTTTCCTTATACTGCAGATAAAGGTAAAGGAAAGATGGACTAGCGGAGGCTGGAGGTCAATGCGATGAAGATGTGTGTGGCAGGAACTTGGAATAAAGATCTTTGGAGATTAGCAAAGACTTAAAGAACTTAGTATTCCTTATGTTGTTACTTTTCTGCATTTTAGGATGATAAGCATTATGAAATGTGAAACTAGGTACTATGCCATGCTTAGTTTGTTAATTGTCTTGGTCTTAGATTGATCTTAGATAGCCAAGTATGAGTAATAACATGCCTAGTCGTATTGTTTTATGTTTCAGTTGATCCTTGCAAGTTCTATACATGTTCAGTTTCTAAAATGTAGAAATATTTACCCCCCCTCCCTACCCTCTAGTGCTTTTCGATCCTACAATGGCCATCCCACTCACTGTTTCCACACCATCGTGCGCTCTTTTGTACGCTGCCCGAGCATTTGGATCAAAGGGAACTACATTAAGAATCCTCTTGAGAAGTGCTTGTCTAAGAAGAACACAGGGGAAACACTCCAGCAAGGTGCAGTTCCCCTGAAGAACTTAGCACCCCATTCTCTTAGAAGGAACTAGAAGACAAGCTGCCAAAATATTATCAAATGTTGGCGATAGGGGAATACTCAAGGTCGACTCCTGAGGATCAACTCTTTAAATTTGAGCATGCTGTCCTTCTCCATCAATTTATTGACGGGATAAAGTGCCGAGTGTTCTTCACCACATTTGGTGGCTCAGTGCAAAAGTGGTTTAAGTGACTACCGGCTGAATCCATTCACAGTTATAAAGATTTCTGCAAGGCTTTTTTTCACCACTTTATCAGTAGCCGACGCTATCAAAAGACTCCCTTGAGCTTTTTCCCGCTCAAACAGAAGCCTAAGGAGTCACTAAGAGTATATATTAAAAAATTTAATCAAGTGGTCATGGACGTCCCTACAACCACTATCGAGATCCCAGCGAATGCCTTTTCCAAGGGCTTAGCAATAATGATTTCTTTGTCTCCTTGGTTAGGAGACCTCTAAGAAATTTTGATCATTTGCTCAATCGGGCGACCGAATTTATCAATGTCAAAGAGGCGTAGGCCGCTTGAAGGAAGGAGGTCACCGTGCCGGCTATAACTCTGACACCTGAGCGCCGAGCACTACTCGCTCCACCTAGGGGACCCCGAGTGTGTCCTCAGCCTCATCATCAAGAACTCTGACCCCGAGGGTCTCCGTGACAGTGGTGTACCCTCCATCGGTCGACTACTCATGATACACATGATTGCTATACTTTGGACAATCGGCAAGGGGGTAATCAGAGATTTCCCCGGCACACTCCTTTACCCAACTGCCACCCTTATTGACAACAAAATGGCTCGCCTAGAAGAAATCAACAAGAGACCGAGCAACATTAATGAACACCACCACCACTAGTAGGTCGGGTGCAAATTCCAGCCCGGGTTTAACTAGAGATACCAACCTAACATGAGAAGAACCACAACAATGATGCATGGGGAAACATCAACATGATAGCCAAGGGTTCGATCGATAGAGACTCTAACTGAGCGAGAAAGTTACATACTCAGCGTTTGGAGATTCACGCAGTTAACTACAACACATAGCATGCGGCCGATCCTGAAATCAGCTTCAGACCCAAAGATTTGGAGAGGGTGGAAATATCCGATAATGATGCTTTAATAATTAAGGTAGTTATAGCCAATTATAATATTTCTCATACTTTTGATGACACAGGAAACTCAATCAATATCATTTTCAAGCAAGAGTTTGAGCAGTTGCAGATAGACTCGAACGAGCTTCAACCGATGGTGACTCCTTTGTATAGATTCACAGGTAATGAGGTCCAACTGCTAGACCAAATAAAATTGGTCATATCTTTAGGGGAGGAACCCCTAGTAAGGGCACGCTGATCGACCTTTATAGCAGTGGACGCACCCTCAACATACAATGTTATTTTGAGTTGCATAACCCTAAATGAGTTTTAAGCAGTAGTCTCCACCTTCTGTCAGAAGATGAAGTTTCCCCTAGATAATCAAGTCAGGGAAGTCAGAGGAGACCTACTAGCGGTACGCAAGTGTTATGTTGATATAATAAAAACTAAGGTCAACTCCGCACGGAAGATGTAGCGGATGGAGGTCAACACCATCTGGGAGGTATCACCCACCTTGGCCTATGAAGAAAAAGAGGAAGTTCAGATTCGACCAGGCCGACTAGAAGCTGTTACGCAAGTGGCAGCCGATCTACCTCAAGAACTTAAAAAAGAGCTTATTGCGTGCCTTTCACATAATAATGATATTTTTGCCTGGACGCCCAAAGAAGTGACTAGGGTGCCACCAACGGTCATGGAGCATGTACTTCATTTCTATCTAGATGCTCAGTCAGTCAAGCAAAGAAAGTAGGATTTTGGGGTTGATAGGAATAAGATCATCAAAGAGGAGGTGGACAAATTACTGGACGTAGGCTATATTCGCAAAGTCCAATTCCCAAATTGGTTAGCCAATGTTGTCCTAGTGTCTAAACTGAGAAATAAGTGGAGAGTTTGTATCAACTTCAGATATCTTAATAAGGCCTCCTCGAAAGATTATTATACATTGCCTCGCATTCACCAAGTGGTGGACTCCACCTCCGGATGTGAATTTATCTATATGTTGGGCGTGTATCAAGGATATCATCAAGTTCCTCTCGCCAAGGATGACCAAGAAAAGGTCAGTTTCATAATTGCTAAGGGTACTTATTGCAATAATGTTATGCCATTTAGACTGAAGAATGCAATGGGTTACATACTAACAGCTTATGAACAAAGTGTTTCGGAAGCAGATCGAGCATAATATGGAAGTATACATAGATGATATCCTTATTAAGTCCCTCCGGGCAACCGATCTGTGCACTGATGTGGAGGAGACCTGTCATACTTTAAGATAGTCCAAACTAAAGATTAATCATAGTAAGTGCTTGTTCGGGGCCAAGAGTGGGAAATTCTTTGGATATATTGTGACTAAGCGGGGGATAGAAGCCAATCTAAGCAAGGTGCGGGTGCTTCAAGACATGTCTCCTCCACGCAATCTGAAGGAGACACAAACACTGACCGGTCTGATCACCACCCTTTCTCACTTTATCTTTCAATCAGCCGATCAAAGCCTGCCTTTTTTCAAGATACACTGCCGAACTACCAAATTCTAATGGGATATGGACTACGATAAAGCTTTTGAGGAACTAAAGAATTGCTTGGCCACCCTGCCTATACTCGCCAAGCCAATAGTAGGTGAAACTTTGTGGGTGTATTTGTCAACTAATGACCATGCAGTCAGGTTAATATTAGTGAGACATGAGAGAAGAGAGCAATAACTTATATACTTTTAAAGTCATTTATTAAAAGGAGTCAAGTGTCGTTACACCATACTAAAAAAATTAACGTATGGTTTGGTTTTAGCAGCATGGAGGTTACATCCCTATTTGCTTTCCCATCCGATTATAGTACTTACTAATAGCACTTTAGGTCGAGTACTTATCAACCTCGAAGCCTCTAGAAGGTTGATCAAATAGACCACTGAGCTCAGTGAGTATGATATACAGTATTAACCCCGAGCATCCATTAAGGCTTAAGCTTTAGCAGACTTCCTAACAGAGGTACAAGACCCCAAGCTGGAAGAAACCGGGAAAGTATATACGGATGGGTCATCCACTCGACAATGTAGTAGGATAGGTATTCTTATAGTGTCACCCTGAGAAGATAGAATGTAGCTATCCATTCTGCTGAATTATCAAGCCACCAACAATGAGGCCAAATATGAAGCATTGATAACCGGCTTGCAGGCTGCTAGGTATGTGGGCACCGCTCAGGTTTTAATTTATTCTGATTCCCAACTAACTGTACAACAGTTATCAGGTAACTTCAAAATTAATAATAAATGGATTAAGCTTTATACTGAAGCCTTTGAAAAACTTAGAGCTGAGTTTCAGGAGGTAGTTATCTAGAAGATTCCCTGATCAGAAAATCAACCAGTAGATGACCTAGCCAAGTTGGCTTCTGCCATAATCCCCTAGACCATAGATCAATCAGTGAAATAAATACTACTAGTATCTTGTATTGAAAGATAGCCCCACCTTGAGTTATAAAGTGATTGGAGAGCACCCATAATTTTATTTTGCAACAAGGTAGTTTACCAACAGATGGAGAACATGCATGCATGATTAAGAAAAGAGCTGGTCAGTTTACTATGATTGGTGATTGTCTTTACAAATGGGCTTTCTCATGCCCATTGATCAAGTGTATTGGGTCGGACGATATTTAATACATTTTATAGGAAATGCATCAGGGCTTATGTGGAAGTCATGCGGGCAACCGATCCCTTGCTCAAAAAATTTTACTGGCTGGATATTTTTGGCTTACTTTGTAAGCTGATGCAGCTCAGTTAGTAAGAATTTGCTTATCCTATCAAAAGAACCAGAATATTCCACATCACCTCACGAAGTTGTTAAAAACTTCCATTGTCTCCTACCCCATTGATCAGTGGGGTATGAATATAATGAGACATTTTCCCTTAGCATCCGCCCATAGAAGATTCTTGATAGTGGCAGTGGAGTATTTTTCGAAATGGGTGGAGATTAAACTATTAGCCAAGATAACCAAGCAGATGGTTATCAAATTCTTATGAAAATATATCATTTGTAGGTTTAGAATTCCACATAAATTAGTTTCAGATAATAGAAGACAATTCTAGGGCAGAAAAATATGAGAGTGATGCTCAACCTATGGTATCACCCAACCCTTCACATCGGTGGCTTATCCCTAGAGTAACAACTAGGTGGAGGTGATGAACGGAGAAATTATCAGAGGGCTTAAAACTAAATTAGACCACGTTGGTGGAAGCTGGGTCGATGAGTTCCCTAGTGTACTATGGGTATATCGTACAACCCCCTTGAGAAGCAACATGTATTACTCCTTTTCACCTGATTTATGGTGGCAAAGCAGTAGTCTTGGATGAAATTAGTGTGGAATCTGATCAGAGGTAGCTGTACGATGAAGATAATGATGGCCAACACCTTGTGGAGCTCGATTGGATAAAAGAAGTCAGAGACAAAGCGACCGTGTGGTTAAATGGCATACCGTTAAAGAATGAGGCAAAATTATAATAAAAGTGTCATCACATGATTTTTTTTTAGGTTGGCGATCTAATCTGGAAGTAGGTCAAGCCGATCAGGGACGTCAATAAGTTGGATCTATGGTGGGGAGGACCATACAAAGTGGTGCAAAAGCTTGCTTCAGGCTCTTACTACCTTGAAGATGTAAAAGGGAAAAATTGAAGAGGCCCTGGAGTGCAAATCATCTATAGCCTTATAGGGTCTGAAAAGTACGCTTATAATTTGTCCATGTATTATGTTAAAATTCTAAATTTAATGAGAATGCAGGCAAATTCATCTAAAAAAGCTCTTATACATTTTTAGCCCCTTGGTTTTAGACTGGACTAGTTCTGGACTCTTAAGCCATCAGTCAGGTTCTCATGACTATAAATTTTTAGCCCCCGGGTTTCAGACTGAGCTAGTCCCAGACTCCCAAGCTACCAGCTGGGTTATAAGTGAGCATACTCTCGAGATTCAGAAAAATCTAGAAATTATTGTCCCCAGGTTTCAGACCGGGCCAATCACAAACTCCCAAGCGGGGTTATATGCTAGTATGCTCTCGCGACTATAAACTTTTAGCCCTTGGGTTTCAGATTGCGTCTGTCCTAGACTCCTGAGTTACTAGCCGGGTTCTAAGCGAGCACGCTCTCACGACTCAGAGAAATCTAGAAATTATAGCCCCTAAGTTTTAAACCAGGATAGTTTCAGACTCTTGAGCCATTGGCTGGGTTATAAATAAGCATGCTCTCACGATTATAAATTTTTAGCCCCCGAGTTTCAGACCGGGCCTATCCCAGACTCTTGAGCCACAAGATGGATTATAAGTGAGCATGCTCTCATGACTATAAATTTTTAGCCTCCGAATTTTAAACCGGGTCAGTCTCAGACTCCCTAGCCACCGACCGAGTTATAATCAAGCATACTCTCGCGACTATAAATTTTTAGCCCCAAGGTTTCATACCAGACTAGTCCCAGACTCTCGAGCCACCGACTAGGTTATAAGCGAGCATGCTCCCATAACTATAAAGTTTAACCCTTGGGTTTCAAACCAATCTAGTCCTAGACTCCCAAACCATCAGCTGGATTATAAGCGAGTATGCTCTCCTGACTATAAATTTTTAGGCCCCGGGTTTCAAACCAGGCCAGTCTAAGACTCTTGAGCCACCAGCCGGGCTATAAGCGAGTATGTTCTTGTGCTTTTGCATTCTGGGCTCTTAAATTCCTATTCAGTATCATTATCCCACTCGATTCTATTATTCAGTTCGGCAAGCATTGATAAATATGAATTATTGGCTGCTATATTTCAAATTCCCCAGCCATTGCTCGGGTTATAAGCAAGCAGGTCTTCACACCTTCAAGTTCTAAACTCTTAAGTCTTCCAGCGGATTTCAATTATACTATTGTTATTTTGTCTGGCCTGATTATCATGCTTGGTGGGATTATTCTACCTAGTTCATTATTCAGCTCTAAAATGTACTATAAAGGATCCACTCACCATCCCATTATTAAATGGTTGCAAATATTTGGCTTGATGAACATGCTCGGCATGATTATCTCATTTGGGTTATCATTCAGTCCGGCCAGCAATTATAAAGAGGTCGCTCAAATATTATCTTATAAATGTGCTACAAGGTTGATTACTCGGATTATCATTATTACCACACTTAGTCTATGGTGCAGATTAAGAAATTGCTTAAAGTGACAATGGTTCTGAAGATATGCTTGAGGTTTGCAAGGAAATAGATGCGATTTAATAATGTTCAATGTGTGGTTTAACATTCTGATTTGTGCTCTACAACCAATTAGGGGCTATGACATAAAAGATATGGGTATGCTCCTAGCGAACTCACTTAGGATGTCTTCAGGGAGCTCTTTATTAAGGCGATGATGATCTATGAATCGCAGGGGAGGTTCTGTGGATAAATAGCCACCCTCCCTCAATTGTTTGGTAGCTCTCTCGGCCACATGGGTGAGGGTCTTGGAGATGTGCTTAGCGAATGTTGTCCTAAAATTGGGAGAATTTAGATAAGCCTTTCATCTAGCCTCAAAACGTTCATCCTCCCTAGCCTTGTACGTCTCCAGCTCAACCTTGGTCGAGTTTAACTCGGCTTGTAGTGATCCCAATAGGGCCATTTGTGCATCTAATTTTCTCTGTTGTTTCAGTATCATTAAGTCCTTGGAATATGATGTAGTGGTTGTGCAGAGAAGCTTGCAATGTGAGAAGTCCTTAATTCCTCAAGCAAGGTAGTTTTTTGATGTAGGCCTGAAACATCTCTGGTTCTCATTGCCCTCTCTGCTCGAAGTTGGAACTTGCTAGTTTGTAATAAGACTTCCAACCTTTTCTTGTTTGTTTAATAATAGTTGAGATTCCCTCAGATTTTACCTCACACTTGAAAGGTGTTCGACTTGAGCTTCAACCTCTCCTAGTAAGTTAGTTGCTTCAATGCTAGGAATGAGTGCTGCAGATTCTAATTCTTCTACTCACCCTCTCAAAACTTTGATAGCATGCTCTAAGTCCACAACCATTTGGCTTAAGTGCATCCTAGAAGTGAAAAACTAAAAAAAAAAAATAAGGATGTTTTAGTCCATAAGGTATGTCAATGAAGTCTTAATTCATACGGTATACCAAATTATAAGCTCACCGTGATGGCATTTAGGGCATGTTTATCCACACATATTGATATAGTAGATCCTCTTAATTGTTCATGAGCCTTTAACCAAGATTCGGCTAAGAAGCCGTATAACTTTAATACCCCATATGAAGATGAAGTAGTATCCTCCATCCCTTGTTGACTAGGCAATACATAAGATTATTTACAATGGTGATGAGGATTAGTCGGAGAGCTGAGCCTTAAAGGGAGTGCGATCGAAGTCCTAGGTGACTTCGAAAAAAATGGAGGTCGACTAAGCGGGCAAAGGTACTGGTTCTTTCTCAACCAACCTAGGATCCCATGCGACAACTGGGTGTGCAGGTGTACAACTGATGAGTCTTGTATCGAAAGTTTACTTAGAACCTGAGGTAAGTGAAGAAATGCCCAAAGCTTGTGGCAGAGTTGGTTGAGCATGTAACGATTCTGGTACTGTCTCAATTGGTTGGATATTTGGGGCAATCGTATAAGGTGCTTGTGTAAGAATGGTCGATCTCATCATAGTAATTATAAAATGAGTTCGACAATATTTTTGATATCCAGGCTCTTTAAGCCAAGCAAAAGAAGCCTTGGTCATATCAAGGGAAATCTGCTCAGTGGTTGGTTGTTTGGGTGGATCCAAACCCAAAATCCCCAAATGGGCATTTTGTGCTTAAAAATGAGAGTATCTGAGTTAGAAGAGTTAAAGGAGGAGGCTCCATTGGGAGAATCTATGGGGGACAGATAGCTGGCAGAGGGCGAAGTTTGCTCGGCTTCACGATCCTTTAGTAGTGCTTCTCCCCGTTGGTTCAAAATATCTTCATTCTGCTGAGTACATTTGAAAAGAAAGGCTGGGGTGATAGCCTCCGCTGCAACAATAAACAAATATCATGAGAAAAACCTTTACAAATAACTAAAAAAGAGATGAAGATTTCCTTCTAAAAGTGGTGCTTAGCCCAAGGTTGACCGGGGTAAGCCCAAAAATATATAACAATCCCTCCATGATTAACTTGGGTAGGCTGAATTTTAGATCTCTCAATCTCTCTAAAGCCTTGCGCAAGGCTGGATCGGTGCAGATATTACCCAAATATAGAATAGGGGAAAAGATGTTGCTGTCAGGTTATGAGTCAAGGCAAAGAGGCTGAGAGTCGAATAAAGAAGAATTTATCTCACCATTCACTTTAGGCTGGAATCCTATCAAATAAAGTCATCTTAGGACAGACGCGGAAACGAAATAGGTCATCCATCACTTATTGAGGATAAAAGTAATGATGAAACATACGAGGGGATAAAGGGAGGTCAAATAAATAGAAAATGATAGTAGAACCACTCCGAATGCGAAGGGAATTAGGGAGAAGTTGATGAAGTGGCAGATGGAAGTATTGGCTAACTGCTATAAAAAAGGATGGATAGGGAATCACAACCCCACTATAACCTATTCCCTAAAAATAGTGATGCTTTCTGTTGGAGGAAGGTGAGGACAATCATAGTTGTTGGGTATAACTATGAAAGTATGCGCTCTATAGTTGAAATTAAGGTCATGAGCATCCACGATGCTGAAGGTTGAGGAGCAGTGCGTATACCACACGCTATCCTTAGCCATTTTTGTGAAAAGAAGGACATGAGTGTGAAAAGTAAGAGAACAACGAAAAAAAGCAGTGAAGAAGAAGAAGAAGAAGAAATGAAGAAGTTAAAATTCTTGAAGTCTTTCTTATGAAAATCCCTAAAAGTCACCTTTCAAGTAAAGTCATCGAATTATAACAAGAAATATGCAGGCTAAATTTTGGATCATTGAATAGGAAGATGAAACAGCGGGTATGAGAAAATATGTGCACTTATAATAACGCATACACACGCGTCACCCGTAGAAAGCCTGCAGTGGTAATTGATTCGACAAGTAGTCCTCACAAAGCATCAACACCTTTATCGAGACAAGCCTTATTTTTTGTGCCACTCTCTCAAAGGCTCGGTCGATCTAAGATCGAATGAACTTTATGACTCGTTTGGGAAGAAAATGAGTAAAATAATAAGAAGGGAAAAGTTTGACCAAAAGCAAGCTAGACTGGTTCTAACCCTGAGTGGAGTCATACTGAACGAGTTTAATCCTAATCGGCCTTAATAGGTATTACTTGTTATTGTCCATATGATCTTGAAGCTCGGATGAGTTCAACCCTACGTAGAAGTAAAATTAGATCAACTTATTCCTGAACTATTTTTAATATGACCGTACCAAACTAAAGACATCATTCGGTATAAGGCGCTCAACATTTAAGATCCAGTGAGTAGCTTCTGAAACTATAGCCACTCAGACTTTAGTCTGGATGAATTCACACCGTCTTAGGTCAGTACACATGCTTAGGAAAAATACAAATATAGAATCCTGGTTCATCACCATACAGAGAGGATTATAGAGTAAAGATACATGACAAATTTAACAGAAACTTGATCATATATGTTGGTTATGTCACAAACACAAATATAGAATCCTAGTTCATCACTAAATGAAGAAAGGATTACAGAGTAAATCATAGCTAATCAGAACAGTTTTGAAAATAGGTTAGGCGGAGCTTTACGATTTATCCTCTTACGGTCAAGAAAGTGGACAGGAGGATTGGAAGTTAAGTGACCACCTTCATTTAATTGTTCCACAGCGCCTTCTGCTCTAAGGAGAAGTGCTTTGTTGATGGAGCGGACGATGGACACATTGAATTCAGGCTGCCAATTTCGCCTGAGCAACTACTAGCTCGATTGAAATACCTGCTAACTCCAACTCTTTGGTAGATAATGTAGTCTGAGCGATTACTAGATCTGAGTGTGAGATATCCTGCTCAAACTCTCAAGTCACCAACTTAGAAACTTTGGTAGCTAACTCAGCGTCATGAGTAGCCTTTTGCTCTTGCAGTTGAGAGGATAAACGATTAGATTCTGTAATTTTTTCAGCCAGCTTTATCTCCATATTTGCTTGGAGGGTCATTTTTGATTGAAGTTTAGCCTCAGAGGTATCTGGAGCAGTTTTAAGTTGGTCATCCTCTCAAGTTCAGCTTTCACCAAACGTCGAGGCTCTTGGAGTTGGACTTCTAGCTCACTTAGCCATTTAGAGGAGGGGGTCGTAGTACATTCAGAGATTTGTTACTTCAATGATTCATTTTCCTGTGTCAAAGAGTATAATTGTTGGTCAACACTCATCTCAATCATCTAGCTTTGAAGGAGAAGACAAATAGCATTAGAAACAATCAATGTGGAAAGTGGTAGGTTAAAATACTTCACATTGGTTCGTAAGTAAGCATATCGTCTGCTAATTCCTTAAGAGTTAGCTCATTGAGCTGGTTTCTAGTGTCCTCCTAGGCATCTGTTAAACGACCCTTTAGAAGTATCTGGTTAGTCAGAGCAGTCGAGGGAGAAGTTATGGCCTGGATGGATGGTATATCAAAAGTGGTCAAAATTGATGAGGTTGTTTTGGCCTGGTAGAGACTGAAGGAGTCTTCATCCGAGGATATACAAAGAAAGCGAGTCTATCAGCTCATTTGGCAAGGAAATAATCTCTTGAGTCTAGGCAGCTTCCGACGTGGGACTAGCAGAAGGAAGAGTGGGCAGGGTCTGCTTAAAAGATTGCTCTCATACTTCCTCTTAGACGGGCTTTGCCAGGGCAGGAGATAAGTGAGTGGAAGGCACCTGAGGGTGTTTCGGTCGAGGGTGCTAGCTCTTTAGGGATTTCAGAGTGGACAAGTTTGCACCTTTTATATCTTTTTAGAGGAACATCCTCCCCCTCTAAGGGAGAACCTTCAAACACTGGGGGTATAATGGAAGGCAGTTCCTCCGAAGCAGTAGCTGCACTGGACTCAGCCGTGAGACTCTCGGATGCATCACTGGTAGGGGTGGCTGGTTGCAAGCTTTGTTCAACCTGTAGTTCTCACTCCTTAGAAAGGATTTCTTACTCTTCCATGTTGATTAAGTCATCAACTAGGGCAGTGAAGATGACATTCACTGCATAAAATAAAGAATACGTTAGTTAGTGATAATATAGTGACCAAGTTATCATAGCTTACTGAGAGAGCCGAGAAGCCTCTTTTGGATAGGACTCAAGTCAAACAAGTACAGGAGGCCTTCGCACAACCACTTATGGATTTTAAAGAGTTGGCTACTCAAATTGGGAAAGTACAAGATATAGGTGGCATCATGTTTATGATTCCCTATATCGGGAAGGGGAGGAAGCGAGGATTGTCATTCAGTCGGCCAAGAGGAAAAAGAAAATGTGACTTCCAACCCTTATTCTGAGAAGGCATGTCTTCGAATAACATTGACTTCGGATGAAATTGAAAGAGGAAAACTCCTAGTTTTAATTTTTTGGGATAAGAAAATAGGAAAAAAATTTGGAGCATAGAGGGAATGCTATACAGACAAAATAATATAAATGTGTCGCATAGGACACAGATAACATTCGGGTGAACTATTTTAGAGGGATGTGGAATACTGACTCTTGCTGACAGGAATGGGGGAACAGGGAAATGAATACCAGCTGCTAACTGGTATGTGAAAAAGGTGATATGATTATCAGGAGGATGATGAGGATAGGCATTAGGAGAAGGGATAACAATTTGATAGCTCTTGGAGATTTCATATCGAGCTTTATCAGCGACGTCAAAAGTCAAAAAAGTTAGGATATACCAAGAGGCAAAGGATTCTTCCGCCATGAGAAAATACGAAGTAGGGAAAGAAAGAAGGACTTACTGATGGCCAAAGGGGAAAAAGAGAAGAACACCGCAGGTGAAAGGTCACCAAAGAAGAAAGTAGGGAAGACGAAAGTCAACATGCTAAGAATATGGGTTGTTTAGGGTTTTATAAAGTATCATTCAATTGTGGCCATTGGATTGAAATGGCATGCAATAGATCATTGATCAAAATGAAGAGAGAGATAATTTAGTTATATGAGGAGATGTGCGTCAAAATCCATTTCAAAAAATAAAAAGAGGGTCACATGGCATTAACCTATAAATAGACATTTATGATGGAAGTGACAACCAAATCATTTCTCTACCCATGCACCTCTCCACGCTTTCTCAGTAATCTCTTCTGAACAGCTAGGTATTGGCAAGTACAATACTAACAACAGTAACAACCAAGCCTTTTTCCACTAGGTGGGGTCGGCTGTATGAATCCTTTTACGCCATTGAGCTCTATCTCCTATTATATCATCATCTATATTTAAATAAATTTTATCTTATTTTGTTATTGCTAACCAAGTCTTTTTTGGTCTTCCTCTTCCTTATTTGATATGCATGTTTATCATAGTTTTACATCGCCTAATTGTGGTTATCTAAGTACATGTCCGTACCATCTTAAACATGTCTCATGGAGTTTTTCCTCAATAGATGCAACTCCGACTTTCTCTCTAATGCTTTCATTTCTTATTTTGTCCATCCTCGTATGA
>JBBMJZ010402605.1:0-13188 GCA_037833815.1 Zingiber zerumbet
GAAAAACCTACCTATGCCACTAGTTTTATCTAGAGGGATATTATTCGTGTATGAATTAATTCTTCTTTAGGATGATGCCCTTGTCCCTAATCCATGATTCCCATAATACATTTCGTATACTGACCTTGGTAGAAGTAACGGTAAATTCTCCCATATTCATCAAGTCTTTTGCTAAAGCTAGGAGACTTATAGTCATTTTCAAAATTTTGAGCTATTATATTTCCGTCTTCATTGAAATATTATATGATTGTGGGATAAATTTTTATGTTTCTTGTCAAATGCTTCCAGTTCTTCTAAGTCGTTTCTATTAGATGAATACTAATTTCAGGTGACATATATACATATTCATTTAAATCTCTATAGAAACTTATTATTGCGTCTGATTTATTCATTAAGTTGAAATGATATGCCTTAGTACTAGCTTGTTTAATTTTTTTTCCTTTTGTATTATTCTTAAATGTTTTGTTTTGATTTTACTAATTAGTATACTGATAGGATCATCATCTTGTCTAATAATGATATTTAAGTTATATTCTAAATTTCTTTATCTTGAGAGATAGAGGCTTGATATCTCGAGAATTTAACAGATATTTTATCATTCCTATCTTTTTTTAATAAAAATGTCATTACGTTATTCCAAACGCTCCTCATAATCTATTCCTAAGTTATGTGAAGGAAGTAAATCATGAGGTCAATTTATAGTCAGTCGCCAAATGATTAGGAATGAAAAGAGTTTCTCTCTAAAAATATATGCTTATTATTCTTATTCTTGTAGTGGTAAAAGACGAATACGCTCGTCCGCAGCGTCCCCGCCAATCTGTCCTAGGGCCAACACGGAGGAGGTAAATCACGGACGGCTACTAGCTTTTTAGAATAGTGACTAGTACATAAGGGAGTTATTTTATTTCGACTTTACCAAAATTTAAACCTCAGACTTCGTGGTAGCAACATATTATATTAAGACTAATAGTCCATTTTAATCCGGCTAGCTGAATATGGATAGCAATTTTGAGTGGATCTGCACAGAGGAAACGCTTGATGTTCGTGTTATGCATGGTTAAGTGCGACTTGTGGTTCAATTCCAAGTGCATGTGTGGTATTCCGATGAATAAGGTTCCCTTTAGGCATTACGCAACCTTAGGCGAGCAGATAGGAGGATTTGCCTTATGTATTTCTACTAATAAGTTAATTAATAGGAGGGAATGGATCAACCCCTATCCCTTGCCTTGCATAAGTGCACTTGATAGTCGTGATCGTAATTAGCGGTGATAGTCTATTATATACACGTTTAAGGACTAATCCTCCGATCCATTCAAACGGTTCGCCGAAGGCTCGAAGCTGCGCGGTTTTACCGATATCGATGTTGCTCGTTGGAGGATCGCTCTTCACCTCCACTCCGGCCACCGCCTTTTTCCGACGGCGTGCTCTCCGGTGCAGCGCCTCCGCGCCGCTGCAGGAGGCGGGTCTAGTCCGGCGAGCGGCGGAGGTGGCGGACCTCTCGGCGGGGCACACCTCGCCTCACCCTAACTTCGGATGCGTCATCGCGCGGGGCGTGGACGTCGTCGGTGAGGGCTTCCTCTATGCGCAGGGCACAAAGTGCGCCGAGCTCCAGGCCGTCGAGATGGCCGGCGCCCTCGCGCGTGGCGCCACTGCCTATCTGAACATGGAGCCTGGCGATTGCTACTCCGATCACACCGCTGTGTCGTCCCTTGTCCAGGTTGGCATCGCATTCTCTCTTTTCTATTTCTTGCTAGTCATTGAGAAGCTGATATTTTCTTGTGTGAGCACTGACGGGAACTTGCTTGCCAGTTGTTTGTGAAAATTTCTCAGAGGACTTGTTGTGCTTCCTGCCATTTATGTTTTATCTTTCGGGGTGGGTAACAATATTGACATTCCCGTTTTTAACAGAATGCTCTTCCTTTTCTGTTGCGCTTGGGATAATAAAAATTCTAGCAGCTGTGATTATTTGCTTCCTAATTTTGCTTCTCACGCCAACGGTCTGATAAACCTTTCATTTAGGGCTCACTACGTATTGTTGACTTCGAACTCTTTACTTTTCCTCGCTTCAGTGGTCATTCTAGTTAGCAGTCAAGTCGCAAAAGTTAATGTTCAAATGCCGCTAGTTTTCTGTAATTGTGATTTCTGAAGACATCATAATCAATTTGACCATTTGAGGGTTTCAAGCTCGTAGAGAATTGGAGAAAGCGAGTGAATGTTTGTTTGTTAGCATTAAAGAAAAGGTTATCATTCATTCTGACTTCATTTGAACTCTCTTGATAAGGCATGCTTAGATTCATGCTCTTAACATGCATATCTAAGTATATTTGGACATTTTCTTATGAACCTTTCCTCTACATTTCTAGAAACTTTTTGCTAAGTTCAATAAAGTACAAAATGGAATGTATAATGTCTGTTCTAAAAGTCTAATGAAACCTGCAAATTGTTCCTTTTAAAATATTAAAATTTTCAAAATTTGTGAAAGTAAACAAACCTTAATTGCTTTTTAGTAGATTTAGAATGGAGCTTAGAATTCATCTATTCCTTTAAATAAAGGAATGCAGTATTTGAGCTTTTTATTAGGCAGGAGTTTCAAGAGTTGTAGTGGGCTTGAGACATCCATTCCAACATTTAAGAGGGAAAGCAATCCAGTCATTAAGAAATGAAGGTGTTCAAGTAGATGTTCTTGGGGAAGACTTACAGAGTAAAATCTTTGAGGTATGGTTTTCATGCTAGACCTGTACCTACCTTACTTCTGTTCCATTCATGTTATTTGTTCTCCTTCTAGTATGGTAAGAGAACATTTCCATTGTATATTTGAATGAGTTATGGCTTATGAGAACACATGAAGCAAGATATGTTTTCAATTTGTGATTTTCATTATTTTGTCTATAGTTCTTATCATCTGGCTATATACTGTCACAGGATGCTTTGAAGTCCTGCCTCATAGTTAATGCTCCATTACTCTATAGAGCTGCCTTTCACGTTCCATTTTCAGTTCTGAAATATGCTATGACATTAGACGGTGAGATGAATTAGCTCTTCTGTGATGTAAGTAACATTTGTACCTTTATATCTTTCTTTTCTGATCATAACTTTGTCTAGAGACTTGTTAAATGGCAGGTAAGATTGCAACTAGAAGTGGGCATGCTTCATGGATAAGCAGCAAGGTATCTAGAGGTCGAGTATTTGAATTGCGTGGCAGAAGTGATGCCATTGTTGTAGGGGGGAATACTGTGCGCCGTGATGGTAATTCCCATGAATTTTTTTATATTTGTATAATAACTATTGTTTCTTGTATCGATTGATGTTCATCTTCTTTTGTTTTTTAAGATCCACGACTAACTGCTAGACATGGAGGAGGACATGTTCCTATTAGGATAGTGATGTCACAAACACTTGATCTTCCTGATGAAGCAAATCTCTGGAATGTCTATGAAGCATATACTATAGTGGTGACACAAAGAGGTGCTCGGAAAGATTTACAGAAAAAACTTGCAAAAAAAGGTGTAGAAGTGGTGGAGTTTGATATTTTGAGTCCTAGGGATGTTATGCAATATTGCTATGATCGTGGCTACCTTTCTGTCTTATGGGAATGTGGTGGTTCTCTCGCTGCACCTGCTATTTCATCTGGAGTCATTCATAAGGTTGATATTAAGCTGAAACCATATGTTCTTTCTAGTTGATCAAGATATGTGTGGTAAAGATTCCCACATTTCTCCCTTTTCTACTGGATTCAGTAGGCAATTGTTCTCATTTAAATTGAATTAGTAGCTATTATTCTTATGATTCTTCTATGCGCCTTATGAAGTATGAATTATTGAATGTTTTATTATTTAACTATACATTTTGCCATGTTCTTGAAAACCGGTATTAAAAAAATGGACTGCTTTTTGAATTACCATTGAGTAAGAAAAAACACTTTATTCTAAATATTTAAAGTTGGAGGCAAATCTGATGGTTTTAAAATAGATTACTTGAAGGCACATCATTCATCTAGTTTGCTTTTAATTGTTTTATTTCTCAGCTAATTCGTGTAGAGTTTGATGATTTTGGCTGATTCTTATTTGTTTATCTTTTGGGCTTAAAAGTTAACCGATAAAATATGTTTGCTAGCCCATCCTGTTATCAATGTCATATAAATATGCACCAGTATTCTTTTATTTAGATATTCCCATTAGAAATACCAGTTACATCTTCTAGGCTCTTATTCTTAGCTCTTCCATGTATCAGGTTTATGCATTTGTTGCACCAAAAATTATTGGGGGAGTGAATGCTCCATCTCCAGTTGGCGAACTGGGGATGGTTGAAATGTCTCAAGCATTGGATTTAATTGATGTTTCATATGAGCAAGTAAGTTCTTGGATTGTTGTACATGTTATCTGGAATGCTGTTATTTTTTTGTCTGTGATTTATTTGTTTTTGATGTACCTAAAAGGACCTTCTATAGCATGGACTAGACCAGATTGTTAGGGTAAACCAATATCCATAGCCTTGAAGGGCTTATTTGGTGTGCTGCACACACTTATCTAAACATCTTTTGCTGTTATTATTTAATGACAAATGCTTTATATCTGTGTTTTACAATTTTGTTATAAGTGATGGTTTATATTAGTTCAGAACAATATCATGTCGATGCTGAGCCATGCAGACACTCAACGTGAATCAACACTGTTCCAATCGAGCTGACATAATTTTGACCTTTATCTCTAACAATATCTTATGAGTAGGAGGTTCTAGTCTCTACTAGTGTCAATTAGATTGGAGCATTAACTCTTGTAATATTTCAGTGAGATATCAATACCATAATTTCCCATCACCAGAAATAAATATGGTTCCCATCCATATTTTTATCGCTATATCTTGATTGGTAATTAGATGTTGAATTAGTAATTGAAATTAGAACAAGCAATGGTATTGAATATGGATACAATAGGTCTCAAAATTCTTATTTGATTGATCACCATAAAATGTGCCTAAATCATAGTAATTGGACTCGAAGGTTGAGTAAGATGAACTTTAATCATAAATTTAAGATGAGAACTAAAGGTGGTTTCTTGACAATGTGGCACAAATATAATCTCAAGGTGGTTCCCTCTCTTCCTCTTCTTTTGCTCATAAATCGTTTTGGTCAAACCAGGGGATTCTTTTCCTAGTTGTTCCTTTCCATCCACCTATGGCCTCCATAGGTAATAGAAGGATGGGTCCCATCAACCCTTTTGTTCATCTTGTTACTTCCTTTCAGCATACAAAATGTGCCTAAAATGTTCTCTTTTAACAATGGAGAGATTTTAGAGATACTTTTAATCTCAGCTTGAGTAATTAAAAAAATGATAAGCAATCTTGTTTTATTCTTATGCTTAGGTCATATTCATATACCTGATATGTTTTTCTTGCAAGTTAGGTTGGGCCAGACATGCTTATAAGTGGATTTCTTCAGCCAATTCCAGATCTTTCACCTGTTATACCTTCATCAGATGAGCTTTCTGCTATTGATCCAACTGTCTGTCCATTTGATACAAAAATTATATCTTTCTATAAGACGTGGGACCTGTATGGGGCTTTCTCAAATTACTCCCCGCATCCTATACAAATGCCTGATGAAAATGGAAAGTATCAAACATGGTCAAGCGTGGAACACTATTATCAGGTTAGTGTCCATTGTCGGCTCGTGACAGAAAACTAATTGATGACTTAAATTTTGAATTCTTACCTATTGTTATTGTTAAACAGAAGATTTAATATGGTTTTCAGGCACACAAGTTTGCTGGGGTTGATGATCGTCTTGCTAAAGATGCCTATGAAGAAATAAAAACAGCAAAAAGCCCAGAAGAAGCATCACGTAAGGGAAGAAGATTGCAGAGACAACATCCTGACATGGTATGCTTTATGCTATATTCTCTATGTTGAGTTAATTGGGTTGGATGACCACATCCAAAAAAAGGCATTAGGAACCAGCGTGATTTTTTATTGCTATTAGGGCCTATAGAACAAAAAGAAGGAACACTTAATAGTATGTATGTTTCATTGACATGTCTTGTACTGATGCTGTAAACCTCTTGTTTTCCACTGGCCTTTTACCTCTGACAATTGACAATATCACATTAGAAGTGCCGCAGAGTAGGCTTCTTAATAAAACCTTCAATTGTATTACATTTTTTTTTGTCGCTTATTATTATTTTTTTAATATAGACAACAAAAAGTGGAGATCTAGCCTTTTCCCATGAGCAAGTTCAATTTGTTATACTTACCATGTGAAATTGATTTACTTGAATTCAACGTTGGGTACTATATATGGATTTTTTTCAAACTGCAACACATCATTCATACATTCTCCTCGCTGCTATTTGAATTTCTGTGCAATACCTGAGTTGCATTTTGGACGATCTGATTTGATAATTTGACCTGAGCCTCTAGTTTGTTTCTGTTTTATAGCGCTTAAATGATTTTGCAATAAGCCCTTCTCTTCTTTTTTCATCTTTCGTCTGCTGTAGTACAAAAATTCCTTTCCAGACAATATCGTCTACTTGACCACTCACTCTACACCTTATATGGTTGATCATTCATTCTTTTTCTCTTTCGCGTTTCTATCTTCATGACGTCTTGCCACTCCTTACCTCACATTTAAAAACAAACAATCCTCTCTACAGAATTCACGCACTTATTTTCATTGTCGAAAGTTTATTCTTAACGTTACTTCTGTTGCCGTCCAGGTTCGTGCTGACTGGGAATCTGCCAAGATAGATGTCATGTACAGAGCTCTCAAATGTAAATTTTCTACATATCCAGATTTAAGTGCCATGCTTGTCTCAACTGCAGGCTCTGTTCTCGTTGAAGCATCACCCCATGATCTCTTCTGGGGTGGAGGCCGGGAAGGCGAAGGCCTAAATTACTTGGGCAGGCTCTTAATGCAATTGAGAACAGAAATTTTAGATAGAAATTCAAAAGCTGCTGTTGTCTCTTAAGTAGTCTGGTCCTTTGTTGTTAGCCTGCGATATATTCATTTGGTATAACAGCTGCAATATTAGTTTTCTTGCTCCAATGAAGAAATGTGAATCTTCTATTTGTGTAGTACACTTAATGTTATTTAAATTTACGTATTTTGTTTTCATTTTTTTTACAATGTATTTTATGATATTTTTATTTTGGGAAAGTCTAAGCATTTTGTCATAAAAAATCAAGGATAAAGGTGATAAATACCTTTTCCCTATTTGTCTCTAGAAAAAGGTTAGTTTAAACAAGGAAACAAGAAAGTTTCTTGTAGAGAAATCCGTATAAACTAATGGTGAAGATGGCTCATCCGCAAGTTTCTATTTTTTAAATGTAATCTCATATCTTATTATCAAATAAAATTTAAAATAAATAGTACGATACATTTGAATAATTGTAAACACATCTTGATAATAAATATCTATTTATGGAATCATAACCGGCCCATCATTATCTTCTTGTTTTTATAGTCGAAGAAGAACATCAGTTTAAGTTTATTGTCTATTTGTGGTCTTTTAATATCTAATATGAATCAGTAACGTAGTTGTAAAGACAAAAAGAGATGAAATATAAACCGCACAGCATCAACGATTAAAAGTGGATCGATGAGAGCTAAGCACTCCCGTAAATCTTCAGTTAGTAATTTGTCTCATTGACTGACTCTCTCCTACACCACCCAGCCAAGATTCACTCTTTAGTACAATGTTTACCTCCTCCGTATTGGCTTAGGAACGGGTTGGCGAAGGCGCCGGAGGCGAGCGAATCGCCTTTTGCCACAACTCTTTAGTACAATGTTATTATTCCAAAGGTTAGTAGCCGCTCATGATTTACCTTCTCCGTATTAGCCCTAAGATGGGTTGACAGAAGTGCTGGGGCAAACGTATTCATCTTTTACCACCACTATAGTGACACAATTAGTTTATACAAGAGACATAAGGTTGATTTTCAATAAATACATAACGTCTCGCTAGTTGTTTCAACCCTTCCTTACATGTGCTGTTATCTCTCTCCCTTTCCGACGATGGAAGACCATCATATAGGAGCTATCGAGGTGACAGTTTCACCTGTTTTACAGTAAACTTTTTAGTATCAAATAACAAGGGTTCCATTCTATTGAGGATAATATCACATGCTCGTGGTGCTTAAATCACTTATGATAGTAGATCATCCATCGTATCATCGGTCAAGTTTCTGAGTGAGAAATTTTTATGGAATTAGATCCAATATCTTTGAAGTTAATATATTCAAATAATTTAATAACTAGATTAAAGAAAAAAAAAATCTTCACTACACTGCTCCTTTTCTCTTGTCTTCCACGCTGGCTACGGAAATCTCTAAGTCAATTATTAATTGATTGGGCGGCGCAAATGTCTTGGCCATCATCTCGGATCCAATCAACAAATCCACAGCTCGATCAGTACGCTATAAATGGCACCGAAAGCGAGAAGCAAGAGCATCGCCGGTCGAATTAACGTCGAGTAATTAATACGAACGAGCCACCGGCGGCGGCCGCAGAGGAAGCGCACTCGAGAGGACACGACGCAGTGATGATGGCCGCCGGAGCAGACTCGCTTCTCCATTGCGTCTTCGAGGGCTGCATCCCCGCCACGTGCTCCGGCATCGATCAACGCCCCTACCACCGCAACTGCAAGTGCGCGCTGCACCGCCACGACCGCCACCGCTGCGCCAATCCCGGCCTGCGCCCCTGCGTTTCGTACCCGATTCGACGATGCCACCGCTGCCACCAAGGCCTCAGCTTGGCGGCCGACTCTGCCCGCCCGGCTCCCCTCCTGGACTGTGGGAGCAGCCTCTGTCGGCGAAGGATGACATCATCAATTTTAATCCGTGGGAAGCGGTACACTTTTGGCTTAGTTTGTAGGATTCGAATGCGAGCGTTTGATTTGTATTCCTGAACTTTGGCCTCTGAATTGATTTAGAGGGGAGACCGGATACTCTGATCCAATTTTATGGATCAAGAGGTGATGCATAATATAATTATGATATGATGGTGGACGTGATTTTACTATAATTAGTTGTGTTTTTTTTAGATTTATTTTTTTATCCAGATTATAATTTGGGTTAGAGTGGATGGTCAAATATAGGCCCACTCGGCAGTCTAATTACCCGTCCACCGCTGACAGCTTCCGGTTGTCCATCCTTATCCAAACTACAACCTAAATGGTAAAGTAAACTTAAGAAAAAATTACAATTAATTACAGTTAAATCATGTCCATCATCCCATCATAATTATATTATAGATTATCATCTAATTCATAAAAAAATGGATTAGTGGAACCTCTCTTCTTACAGAGCCGTTTGAAAAATTAACGACAGGAATAGTTATGGCGCGGCTCCAAAGTCAAAAACAAATAGAAATAAAGCAATATGATTTCCCATGGACTGTTTTTCAAAGTCACAAATGTACACCTCTTTTTTATTGAATCATCATAGAGACTCTATCCCTTTTTTACTTTATTATAAAAGGATGCTCCATCCTAAGTAATTTAGACTTCTCTCTCTAATCTAGTGTTCATCTAAGTATGTGGTGTGTTCAGACTAATTTAAAACTGGCAGCGGCGGCGGGGCGGCGGGGCGGCTAAGAGAAAAACCAATTCATTAGGGTTTTAGTTCACTTTTTGAAAAAATTCAAACATTTCGATGTACATGCTCATCTTCGATTATCTATCTTTTAACTGCCTACTTCTATCTAGGCCTGTAAACGAGCTGAGTCGAACCGATCTTTGGAGTGTTCAAACTTGTTTGATAAGGTAACCGAACTAAGCCGAGCTTAAAATGAACCAAACTTTTGAAATGATTGTTCAAGTTTGACTTATTTTATTTTTTTTATGAGCTTGAGCTTGTTTGAAGCTTGGCTTGAGCTTTGTTAGTTTAGATGTTATCGAGCTCTCAATTCAAGCTTGTTTGATTGTTTGAAATTTTTAGTTGTTCGATTGGTTATTGAGCTTGATAATTTAAACTTATTTATTTATTTTATTATATTATTTATTTAGCATATTGAAAAGAGTTTTATGAATGAATATGGATCGTGAACACGAATATTGTTGACGAGCATTGTTCACAAATGTAAATGAGCTGAACACATATGTGTTCAAGCTTATTTGTTTAGTTTAACGAGCTATTCAAACTTGTTTAATTAATCTTGTGTATATTAAACGAACATAAACAAGCTCTTACCAAACCGAACACCAAGTTTATTTATGAATGCTTGGTTTATTTACCGTCCTACTTTTGTCTCATCTTATTATTTAGGATTTAGATTTTAGTGTCAGTTCAGTTCTCATTCGAGTTTCCAAACATCTTTCTCCTCCATCCAAATGTCATTGTTGTAGTAGATACAACGTTGTAGCAGCTAGGGAACTGTAACTATTATAACGTTTTTATTTATAGTCTTACTACGTTGTGACAACTATGAAATCATAACTACTACAATGTTTTGGTCTAACCACATTATAATAGTTGCAATTTCGTGACAGCTATGACATTTTGGTCAGCATGTTATAGAAACTACTTTTTGATAGCTGTTACAAAATCATAACTGCTACAACATGCTGAGCATAACATTATAGCAGCTACGAAATTATAGTTGCTATAACGTTGTGATCAAAACTAGCTGGAATATCATTTTATTGTTAAAAACTAAAATTGTAATGTAACACTTTGTTTACATAATTAAATGGTGTCTAGTGCTTCAACCTCCCATATAAACTCTACTTCTCGTGCATATCATAAGAAAATACAATAGAAAAGTAATGTCTACTAGTTTAAGTCCTTCATATCATCATTACAACCAAATAATAGACATATATAGTTGATAAGTAGAGGCTCATTTACCTAGACCCTAGACATATCACATAATGCAAAAATTAGAGATCTGGCACAAAATATATTTGACAATTAAGACTATCATGCTAAGTGTTTCACCTTTCAAAATTAGAAAATTAGATTTACATGAAAAGATGCTGCACTGATTCTAGAACTTCTAACCATGGAGATGAAGTTCCTTTGCATTAGATATTGCCTCCATCCCACTCTACCTTCAATATTTCATATCTCAGGATTGTTCAAAGAATGAAATAGAGAACAAGATGATCAATATCAACAAACAACTATCTCCTGAATTTGATCTTTTTGTTTTATTAACTTTTTATTTTTATATTTTTTTATGCATAAGTTATTTATTACTACTAGCAATATATCTAGACTACTAGTACAATTAGTACTTGATTGTGTAGATAACTTTAAAAATATAGGTAGATATAATTGGTGTAAGGTTATATATGACTATATGACCTTACAGATGGAGGACATTAGTGTAATGGTCTCACTTAGGCCCAAGCCATCGGGCTTTAAAGGAAATCAAACTCTAATGTTGAAAGGATTTGCACATCTACTTGTTGTGAGTTATTAAATTTTACTGTAATTTTATTGATTCAAAATTTATAACCATACTTATTGCATTGAGGTTTAGATGTATGAATATGTTAGAATCATAGAGCTACACAAGAACTTTGCCCTTCCAAGGATATGCCGATGGAAGTGGACAACCTCACATGTATGAGAAAAAAATAAAGACAATGATTGGAGAACTACCTTCATAAAAAATAATAACAACTTTGCTTCCATTAGATTTAGAGGAACATTTGTTACCAACTGATTTCCTAGCAGATGTTGAAGAGTAAATTGATGATCAAATTGCGTAGAACATTGCTAATGTGTTTTTTCTTGAGCAAGCAGAGGATGTTCAAGAGCATGTAGTAGTGGATGTTCAACATCAAGTTGTAGAGGATATTCAGAAGCAAGTTGAATGTCAATGATGCAAAGTAAAGGATGATAAACTTGCTGAGATTTACATACTTTGGTGGCTGAGTTGAATAAGGATATTGAAGAGAAGGAGAAAAAAAGGGTACTTGTTGAGTTACTGGAGAGGAGTGCCAGTAATACTAATAGAAGCATTGTTAAGAAGGATAAGACTATAGGTAAAAAGGATAAAATATTAGCTGTAAAAGCCAGAATCATAACTGAACAAAAAATTAAGATCATAGAGCTCTAAAGACTCTTGTAGAGCAAGGTATCAGATAAGCCACAAGCAGCCCCTACCCTGGATAAAGAAGCCATAGAGTCTAATTTTCCAAGACATACAAGAATAAAGAGGTGTGCTAGAAGGAGTATTGGACTACTGCCAACTCATAAATTTGAACAAACTCCCAAAAGAAAGAGAACTAGTTGAAAACAAACGACTACAATACCTATGTCTATAGAAGGGACAACTAAGAGGAAAGAGAAAGACAAGGAGATTGTTTAGCATGAAGATCCAAAAGCTCTATCCAATTAAAAAAAAATCTGCCACAGTCTCATCAAATCAACAACATAAACATGCTGAGATTGACAATGTCAAAACCAAAGTCTTAACGGTACAATTGATTATAGTTATTATTTTTTTTAGTCTTTAATGACATGTTTGTCCATGTATTTGTTCAGTAAGCGAAGATATATTTTAAGAAAAATAAAGATGTTATAGTAACAGATATATTATTAGAGCTCAGCTAATTAGAATGAGATAATTGGTAGTATAGTTGCATTAGTATGTATTGCTACGATTATGATGAGTAATTTGTTGAAGTCTCAATAAGTGTATATTAAAAAAAGAATAATATTGTCACACATAGAGGGTGTCATTCCCAATATCCCACTAGGTGACAATATAGTAAAAGAGACATAGACGCTATTGGGATTTTCCAAATATATTTATTTATAGCATTTTATATATATGCAACCAAACAAAATGTTTATGAACAAAATAGAAAATGTGAATACAACAAAACCAAAATAAGCTAAATTGGGGATCAGCAGATTGAGATCTCTGAGCAACTTTATGTATAAGTTGAACCAACTATAATATCAAAATGATGCTTGTGTCTGCAAAATTGGAGGTCAAAGAAAGCAGACAGTAAACCAAATAGCTAAGTGGATAATCAGAACAGATGTGCATGAATTAAATTTTGTTTAAGAGGTCAAGGAAATAGAGCAAAACATAATCTCTTATTATAAATTTAAGTTCGTCTTTACATTCTCAATTGATATATAAAGGTATATACAAATATGCAGGTCATCAACAGTATAATCTCAATATGGATTAATATTACAAGTCATGTGAGTACAACATGTATATAAGAAATCATC
>JBBMJZ010402630.1:0-13186 GCA_037833815.1 Zingiber zerumbet
AGATCTCTTTTTATAGTATCACTATAGTATTTGTGCACGTATCCCAAAGTATATGCACATTTTTCAAAGCATCTTAGGAAAAGATAAGTGAAAAAATGTCTCTAACATCTTTCTTTAAGCGAGCGCATAAATATCTAATGTGACAGATTAGAAACTTCTAAAGTACTATTTGCTTACTGGACATTCTCTGTTGTCGGCAGCATACACTTCCAAAAGACTATGATAAGATATGTATGTGGGTCCGCTATAGGCCAACTAGAAGCCGCTCGGTCGGGACGTCGCAACCTCGTCTATACCGAACAAAGTTGCTAACCTATCCTTAACTCGACTTTCCTGTTGTCAGAGAGTTGTCTTTTGTCCGATCGGACATGAGGTTCGATTAGCTAGGACGGTGGACCAGAAAACTTACTATTTACCTCTTAACCTCAACCATGAGTTGCGAAGGATGGTTGTTCGGATGGTCACATCCGATCAGCATTGAAGGCCTATTCAGCCAACCTTACCTGATTTGTAGTCCCAGACTTTTGAGCATTTTAACTTTGACCTTCGGTGTTCATTACTTTGATCTACGTTTTAGGTGTCCATCTTCATTACCATTTCAACACCCATTAAATAAATTCAGGAAACATGAAAGTTCTGACGTTACACCCTAATTTTACTAATAATTTAATGCTGTAAGTATATCGGCATAAAATTGAATCCTAATTATTTAAAAAATAGATCCTCTGACATTTAACGAATGATTTAAATTTATTTCTTTTATTCACCTGCAATGAATGTAATTAAATTTTTACCAAACTAGACACCTTCCTAAAAATTAATTATTTACAGTCCTAACTAATACCACTAACGGATTCTGAAAACTCTCCTATTTAGACGTACCAAAATTTTAAAAATTTAGAAATTAATTATAGCTGATCCGTATATTTTGGTTACAATTGGTTGATGGTTAAAAAACAGCAACATACTGAAAATGAAAATGTGCGATATATATTTTTAATATTTTAAAATTTAGATATGTGAAATAAATAATATGAAACCTGCCAACATTTAAATATTATAATATTTGCTTCGAGATGCAACTTTGGCAATTAGCAAAACAGATTGTGCGTCGCATATGGAAGTATGGGTGTCACCAGGCTGCGGCGCATACGCAGAACGCACTTCGCCGTCGTGCCACACAGGTCACCGGGAATAAACAGTCAATAAAATATGCGAGAATCCCAGGAACAGATCTCGGCGGTCCCCCGCTCCTCGCTCACGGTCCATATCCGGTGATACATCATCCTAGCCGTCCATCTTGGATGCTTTTCCATCTCATTTGACTCGACGGTCAAGACCCGTGATACCCGCAGAACACGCTGCGCTTGTGTGGTGTTAAAACTGTTCCGGCGGACTTTCTTACCGGGCTCTTCTTCTCCTCGACTTCTCCTCTTCCAGTCCATAAATACTAACCCTAATCCGTCGCATCCTTTCTTTACTAGACGCCATTTCGGCGAGAGAGGTAACGAGCAATGGATCTCTCGACGGCGATGTGGACGGCGGTGGTAGTCGGAGCTGCCGCCGTTTACTGGTTCGTGTGGATGATGGGCGCTGCGGAAGTGAAGGGCAAGCGGGCGGTGAACCTCAAGATGGGATCGATCGCAAAGGACAAAGTTCAGGACAAGTACAAGCAGTACTGGTCCTTCTTCCTCCGCACCAAGGAGGACATTGTCGCCGCCTCCGACGACGACAAGGTGCCGGCCTTCGTCGACACCTTCTATAACCTCGTCACCGACATCTACGAGTGGGGATGGGGCCAGTCCTTCCACTTCTCCCCTTCCCTCCCGGGCCTTTCCCACCGGGAAGCCACCCGCAAGCACGAGGAGCGCGCAGCTGACCTCATCGCAGCTCGACCCGGCCAACGGATCGTCGATGTGGGATGCGGCGTCGGCGGCCCGATGCGCGCCATTGCCTCCCACTCCGGCGCCCACGTCGTCGGCATCACGATCAACGAGTACCAGGTCGGCCGCGCCAGTGCGCACAACCGCAAGGCCGGCCTCGATGGACTCTGCGAGGTCGTCTGCGGCAACTTCCTCGAGATGCCCTTCCCCGACGCATCCTTCGACGGCGCCTACTCCATCGAGGCCACCTGCCACGCCCCTTGCCTGGAGGACGTTTACCGCGAGATCTTCCGCGTGCTCAAACCAGGCGCCCTGTACGTGTCCTACGAATGGGTCACCACCGGGCTGTACCGGCCGGACGATCCGCGCCACGTCGAGACCATCCGCGGGATCGAGCGCGGCGACGCCCTCCCAGGACTCCGCGCTCAGAACGAGGTGGCGGCGATCGCGCGCCAGGCAGGCTTCGAGGTGGTGGAGGAGCGCGACCTGGCGCTGCCCCCGGCGGAGCCATGGTGGACGCGTCTCCAGATGGGTCGCTTCGCCTACTGGCGCAACCACCTGCTGGTCTCCGCCCTCGCCGCCTTGCGCATCGCCCCGAAAGGCGTCGTCGACGTCCACGAAATGCTTTACGAGACGGCGCGCCATCTTAGCGATGGCGGCGAAACCGGCATCTTCACTCCGATGCACATGATCCTCTGCAGGAAACCCCTCCTAATCAATCAGTAATCACTCCATCGAACAAGCTCACTACCCAGATTCCAGAAGCACGAAACAAAGGATAGCGATCATTGCTTTGGCTTATCAATTCAAGTGTGTGTTTTTTATCTTCAAGTTCAGGTCTTCGGTCATTTTCCTACCTATCTATCTTCTTTATTTAGATGATCTTTGGAATCGCGTTCGCTATTTAATGCCAGATTTTACACAAAACTGTATCAAGTTTTCCGTGGCCACAAACATTTTGATTTCAAAATCGACTGCTGTACTGGTGCCAGTGCGGCAGCGATGTCAGAGTCTCTTAGTTGTCAAGGGCGTCCATTTGCCTTTTTGTAGTGTCTTTTATTAAAGCCAAAAGCTACGACTGTTTGCGGTGGGGCTTTGTCGGTTTGATGATGGACCATGGTCCTTTTAAAACTATTTATTTATTTATAATCCACAGATTTGCATAAGTTGAAACTCTGGGATTAAATATACGGAAGCGGGGTGAGGCATGTGTGAGGCTGCCAGGGAAAAAAAGTAGAGAGCTCTTGCTTTTTAAGCAGAGAGGAGGGTGTGAGGGCAGAGATGCAGCCTGATTTATCTTTGTTCGTGTAGTTTATCATGTCCAATGTCAATTTAGTTGAAGGATCGTGAGGTTTAAATTGTGTGGTAAAGTGCAGATGCCGAACCTGTTTTCATCTGAAATGGGTCTTCTTTAAGGAGAGTTACCGGGATTCCTCCCCACCTACTGCAATGTAAATATTATATGAGCAAAGATAAGTCAAAGTCAGAGTAGCTTTGAAATCGTATAATAATAATATTATAATAATTATGATTTAATAGATAATTATATATGATAAAAGCTGATTTCCTATCTTGAGGCTAATACAGGGATGTAAATCACGGATGACTACTAGCCATTAGTATAGATAGTCAAGACATGAGGAAAAATAGATTTGGGTGCACCGAGTTTTAACTCCAAGACCTTATGTGATAATATTTCATGCCTTAATTAACCATCATGATTACTATAACAAAAATATTATTAAATTAGACAAGTCTACAGTGTAATAGTTATAAAATAATAACGGCTATAATTTTTTAGCAGCGACAGTTTTGTATCTGCTACAATGTAAATATTGTTAAATAAGATAAATTTGTATTACAGCAGTTATAAAATCGTAGTTACTATAATATAAATATTGTTGAACATGTCAAATCTGTGTGACACTGTACTTAATATATGTGGATAGAGATAATTGTTGATATAATTGTCTTCGGGTCAAGATTGACCAAGTTGATTAAGTTCGAATGGACTCGAGCTTGAGTTTAGTGTTTGACAATATATGAGATAGAAGTCAAATTGGTAAGAGGAGACCGGATACTTGACCAAAAAAGTCTAAACTGAAGGTTAAGAGCAACGGAAAGTCCCAACTGGAGATTAGGGAACAGAAAGTCCTAATCGGAGGTTAGGCAAGACAAGTCCTAACTGGATGTTAGGCAAGGGAAAACCCTAACTGAAAGTTCAACAACGGAAAGTCCTAACTGGAAGTTAGGTAAGGGAAGTCTTAACTGAAGTTAAACAAGAGGAAATCATAACTAGAGGTTAGACAAGTGTTAGAAGTCTACGGTGCAACAAGTCCTAACTAACTAGAGATTAGACAAGAGAAGTCCAACAGAAAGCTTGGCAAGAGAAAAATCCAAATAGGTTAAGGAGGACCAAATACTTGGTGAGAAAGTCCAAGTGGGTTAAAAGTTGATCGGACACTTGGTGATCGAAAGTCTAATGAGAAGTTGGCAAGGAAAAGTCTAAGTGAGTCAAGGAGAACCAAATACTTAGTGAAGAAGTCATGTAGGACAAGATTTACTATATGTTAGGCAACGAGAAGTTCCAACAAGTCACACATGACTGGATGTTAGACAACGGAAGTCTTGGTAGGTTGAGGTCAATCGAATATCAGGTAAGATGTGATTTCAGTCTTGAAAAGGCTGAAATTAGAGTTAGCAATCGATTAGTGGGATTCATCAATCGATTGACAAACCCTAAATCCAAATCTTCGGGTTTTGCTACTCTAATCGATTGACTTAATTGATTGAGCATAGCCGGATTACTAATTGATTGGGATAGAGTTTCACAAAAAATAGGATTCAAAATCAATTGGAGCAATCAATTAGCCTCTTTTTCTTCGCGAACAGAAAGACTCTGAATTGATTGTCTCAATCGGTTCAGGCTTCACCAATCAATTTGGTTAATCGATTTGGGTCTTTGTAGCGAGAGAACAAAAAGTACGAGAATTGATTGGGAAATAGATTAGGCAACTTTTTCTCTTGCGAATAGAAGCTTTGGAATCAATTAACTTAATTGATTGGAAGCTAGTAATAGATTAGACATGTAAAAAAGAATTGTTCTATATGTTTTGAACGGTCGATCTGACATAACAATCAATTGGGGTAAGACTAATCGATTACGAAGCGTAAGTCAGCACTAAAAAAAGAGATTTTTGTAAAAGTTTGAAGCATAGAAAGCTAACGCTAGTTCTTTTGAGTTGGTGAGAAAAATGTTATTGCATTTCCAACCACCCAGAGACATTTCATAGCAATAAGAGATCAAGCAAATAAGATTATTTATTGTAAAATCATTTTCAATATTATTTGTTTGTGTATTTTGGATTTCTTATTGTATTTTTGTACTTGAGCTTGTACGAGGTTTTTCTGTCTCCGGAAAATTTATGCGAGAGAGTCATTTATAGTGGAGCTGTGAGTGTGAGGAATGAACCCTTGAATTAGTCATCTTAATAAGATGGATACTAAATAAAATCGAAGCATTAGCATTATGAAAATTCTTCGCTTCGAGTTTTCACTGTAAATCAAGTTAAAAGAAATAAAGCGAGCTATTCACCGCTCTAGATCATACATACCCTAACAATAATAATATCAACTAATATATTTAAGGATAATATATTTAATGATATACGCTAGTTCTTTTTACAGGATGATTAATTTAATGTTAATCTGATTTGGTTTATAAAATCAAATAGTAATAATGTTTCTACTAATCATTTGTATGATTAAAGCTAACCAACATTGTTCAATCATATTACATACAACCCATTAAATCTATAATAAATGATCAGATCATTTATAATAAATATATTGTTAAGACATAACATTATGTTTTCAAGTCTATCAACACATAACATACTTTTTCATGTCACATATTATGTTAACATATAACATAAAACCATAAACAACCCTAAAATAGATAGATTATTATTATTCCTAGTAGGACAGATATTAGCGCAGTAGTAGTTAACATAATCTCTATCTTTTAGGCACGACTAGTACAATAATCTGAGGTAGATCATGGTATTGGAACTCTTTATAGAATTCCTAATCAGATCCTCCTCAATAATATAGATATCCTGTCGGGGATGTTGTCATAACCATCTACATGGTCTACATGACAAAGTATCACCTTTGTCAACTCCACATATATGGTGCGCTCACTACAACAAAAATACTAAAAGACAACAGTTAAAAACTGTTGTCAAAGATCTAAAAAAAAAATGGTTATAAATTGATGCGGTGAGAAAGATAGGAGCGCTCAAAGACAACGGTTAAAAATTATTATTTTTTCACTTGAAACACAATGGTTAAAAATCATTATCTTTTCACTTGAAACACAATGGTTTTTCACCTTTGTGTTTTAAGTGAAAAGATAACAGTCATTTTCTTAAAACAACAATAGTTTTTCACTGTTGTGTTTCAAGTAAAAAGATAACGGGTTTTAACCATTATCATCGATCGCCCTATCTTTCTCAACTCATCAATTTACCATGATTTTTGTTGGGTCTTTGACAATGAATTTTAACTGTTTGTTTATAACCATTGTCTTTGATTGCCCTATCTTTCTCAACGCATCAATATTTCATGATTTTTTGGGTCTTAGATAATAGTTTTTAACCTTTGTCGTTTCTCAACACACACTAGAGAACAATAAACCATTGTCTATACAATAATTTACCAATGTTGTGTTTTTCATATACATCATACAACAACATCAAAAAATGTAGAAAACATATATACAAGTGCACTTATAGCAATATAAAGTACAAACTCATATCATCCCATTTTAAATGATTACTCCTTACAAACATATATACAATACTTGTAGCAAAATAGCTACATAGATGCTCACTACACCAAAAGGTCATAATCAAAACACTTATAGATTATGACTACACCTAACCAAAAGAGTTTCAATACCTAAATTTTCTACTGTTTCCTCATATGAGAATACAGGATCATTCTTCATTTTCTTTTCCAAGAAATTGATTGCTTCTTGATCTTTCAGGCCAACACTTGCTGCTTGAAATCAAAATCGTGAAAGAGTATAAAAATCAGTAAGCTACAACTGCATTTACAAGCAAAAGCATACTCCAAAACCCTGATTAGTGAAGTACAATTGTAATTGAGCAACAATGTGTTGCAATAATAGATGAACTAAAAGATATGAGTAGCATAAAAACTTAATACACTTTTCATAGTCTTAAATATATCAACAAGAATCTAACATATTTCAAGAGGCCTCGTATAGGCATGCTGGGTATATATTGTTGGTGCAATTTCCCTTAGGTTAAAGTTGATCAGGTTAACTAAGCTCGAGTTGGCTCAAGCTTGAGTCTTGATGTTTGAGTTTCGATGTTTCACAATATATGGAGATTGCAGGTGCAATTATCCATATAAAAGATTCACGGTCAAAAGTTGAGCAGAAGGGTCAAGTAGGTCAAGGTTGACCAGATACTTGATTGGGAAGTCCTAACTGGAGGTTAAATAAAGGCAAGACCAATAGGAAGGTTGGCAGAAGATGAAAATTCAAGTGGATCAGTGTTGACCGGACATTTGGTGTGGAAAGTCTTGGTGAGTGAAGTCGGACAGTGTGAAAAGTCCTGGTGAGTAAAGCTAGGCAATTTGAAAAATCTCAGTGAGTGATGCTAGGTGATAAGAAATCTTGGTAAGTGAAGCTAGGTAAAAAATCCTAGTGAGTGGAGATAGGTGATGAAAAGTCCTGGTAAGTGAAGATAGGTGAAAAGTCCTAGTGAGTGAAGCTAGGTAGTGAAAAAATCTTGGTGAATAAAGCCAGGTGAAAAGTCCTAGTGAGTGAAGGTAGGCAGAAGGAAAGTCCTAATAAGTGAAGTCAGACATGAGAAAATTTAGGTGGGTCAAAATTGACCGGACACCTGGTGTTTGGAAGTCCAAGTGAATCGTGGAGGGCGGACTCTTGGCACGAGATGGTAAGTCCAAGTGGGTCAAGGTTGACCAGAACTTAGCATGAGAAGAAAAGTCTAAATGGGTCAAAGGTTGACCGAACACTTGGTATGAAGAGAAAAGTCCAAGTGGGGTAAAGGGTTGATCAGACACTTAATGACGAAGTTCCAATAGGCCACAATTAACAAGATGTTGGGCAAGCGAATCCTAGACTTAAGTTGAACAAGTTAGGGTTGTCAATCAATCAGTCGATTGATTGAACCAGGTCCCAATTGATCAGTTAATCGATTTGGAGAGTGCTGCGAGCAAAGGTAGCCCAATCGATCAGTTGAACGATTGAGGGGAAATTGCGAGAGCACAGTGTGCTTCTCAATCTATCATTCGATAGATTGGGCTATTCCAATTGATTAGCCGATCGATTGGGGTTGGATTTCTTGCAATGACGTGAGGAAGTCAAAATCGATTAGTCAATTGATTCCAAGATCTTCTGTGAGAGCATAGAAGGTTGTTGGATCGATTAGCCGATTGATTCAGCTGCTCCCAATCGTTTGACCGATCGATTGGGAGATGATCGTTACGCAAGATGCAGGGTTTGAGTGTCTGTGATTGTTGAGATCTGATGTGGCAATCAATTGGGAGCAGACCTAATCGTTCAAGATCCCTAAAAAGATATAAAGACAACGACAGGTTCAAATGCCATAACACTTCTCTCCACTTCTTCTTCGATTCTCACCGCCGGTTCTTGAAGTTTCTTAGAGCAAAATATTGTTGTATTTCTAAGTATCAAGAGACATTTCCAAATAAGAAGAGAGCAAGCTAGGGTTTTATTCTTGTAAACCTTGTAAGATTTCATTTGTATTTGATTCTCTTATATTCTTGTTGTATTGGGAGTTTATATGAGACTTCTCCGCCTCTGAAGCGTTTCCGAGAAGGTGTGTATTTCATAGCGGAGGGTGTACTCGACGTGGATCCTTGGATTAGTCATCTCTTCTTGAGATTGATACCAAGTAAATTCTTGTATTAACATTAGAGGAGCTTGCTTCATGTATTCCACTGCAAAAGATCATCATTAATGAAGCGAGCAAGTCATTCACCCTCCTCTAACTCCGAAGTGACCCAACATATATCTGTGTTTTATCTGCTACCCTAGACATTCATGCCAGACTGAATATTAAGCTACTAAAAGAGATGAAAAAAGTGTCTTCGGAATGTAAAGACAGTTTCTATAAAATGCTTAATGAACATGCTAATAATTGACCTGCTACACCCCAGAAGTTTAATTAGTTGGAGTATGGTCAATATAGCTCAAGTAAGTCACAAGATCAAATTCTGAATGGAATATCTCTTGAAATCTAAATCCAAAAGAAGTCAAAATGGACCAACCATTGCTTAACAAGAAAAGAAGATGACATACTTTGATTAATCAAATATCAATGTCTTGATAGTAAAGTCCACTATGGGACAAGAATAGAAAGCCAATTTTCCTAATCTTGACAATTGCATAAAACTAGCACATTTAGTTCTTCATAGAAACTAAGCATTAACCTGTGACATAAAATATTGAAACAACAAAAATGCAAGAAAAAGAGCTAGATAGCAATCACAATATCCTAACAACAATATTTCAAAAATTGGGTGTTGCAGCCTTCAAATTGATACAAGTTTGGAATTGGGTATCTAGCTAGCAGATAACATAAAATGGAAAAAAAAAATCTAATATAGTCTTTAAGCAAGTTTAATTGGAGAAAATTAGTGCATTTGTTTACATGCATAAACCGGTTATGTATAATGATTAACACCAAACAAGTCTACAAGTAGGGAGAGCATGTTTATACCATTAGGACAATACATCTACAGGCATCACATATCAATACAAAGAATCATAATAAAGAGATATAATAGGAAAAAAAAACATGGAATAACATATGGTACTAATATGTCATGTACAGAAGAGGGAAATATGTAGAAAATGTTTTATAAAAAAATGTAAAATATGGAGAAATATAAGCTTGAATAGGGGTAGTTATCAAGGCCGACCCTGAGACATGTCACCGGGGGCGATGACCTAGATCCATTGTTTTTTAGGGGCCCCCAAATTTGGCATACATATATAATATATATTATATAGAAATAGATTGTTTTCATAAAAATCCAAAAAATATTTTATTGGATTATTTTAATAAAGTCCAAAAAAATAGATTTATCATTAAAATTCAAGAAAAAAATAAGGAATGTAAATGGTCCATTACCTTTCCAAGACTTTATTTCATGTATAACTTTTTCTTCATTAATTCGTTTACAGAAGTCAGAAGACTGTGAAGAGTGAAATCTGAATCTTGAATGCCAATTTCCTCCATTCTTCTTCTTTGAATCTCTTCTAATTAAATAAGAAAAGCTTATTCTTCAATTGAAATTTTAGTTTCATCAATATCATCATTCATTAATATATAAACCTGCAACGTAAGTTACTACTTATTTATATTTTTTCTTATTGTCAATATTCAATATCAATTTTTAATATTGTATTGGAGTCCAAGATTTTGTATTTTTTTTAGATTTGAAAGAGATTAAATAAATCATCCCAATTTTAAGCATTATATAATAGATTATATTGATTGCTTCCAGCACAAACCAAGTTTTATTGCTCTTTTACTATTATTTTCGCTGCTTGTGTTTGTTTCATTGCTAGCTTGTTACTTGTTTTGTGTGTTTTATTTTTACACTTGAAATTTATAGTACAAACATATTTCCAAAAAAAATATCAATTTAGGAGTAAAAAAAGAAACAAAAGAAAAATAGTGTTAACTATACTAGTGATTGTAACATCAATAGAAACAAAATTTTCTAAACTAAAATTGATAAAATCACACTTGTATTCAACAATCCCATAAAAGATTAAATGTCTTGATAATTTTATGCATTGAAAATAAATATTAGAATAACTTGATTTTGAATATTTTATTAATGATTTTGCTTCTCAAAATGCTAGAAAATTTATTTTTTTTAATGATTATTTGATTTTTTTTGTATTTGCAGGTATTGCATTTTTTTGGAGAAGCTTTGAAAATATATTTTATATGGTGTTACACTTTATGGAAAATCTTGAGAAATATAATTTGTATAGAGTTTATCATATTTTAAATGAAATATATTGATTTAAAAATTTTCTATTAAACTCTATTCAAAGTGTATGTTAGTAAATATTTTATTTCCTAGAGGGGCCCTTTTTTTCTCTTTTCACCAAGAGCCTCCAAAGGTTAGGGCTGACATAAATAGAGATATAATAGGAAAAAAAACATGGAATAACATATGGTACTAGTATGTCATGTACAGAAGAGGGAAATATGTAGAAAATATTTTATAAAAAATGTCAAACATGGAGAAATATAAGCTTGAATAAGGGTAGTTATGTTGTGGTTCAAATATTATCTATGATGCAAAATGTGACAAAAGATGGTGTCTACTGTGTCTTAGTTACTGATAATATCTACCATATGGACAACTGCAACAAGTAAACAGAAAGTGATGGTAGAGGGCATTAGCTTCTTATTTGCAATGTATGAAGAAACATTGAAAAATAAAATGAAACAAAACTATAACTGCTAATCAATGAGCTATCAGAAGGGATATTTAATGCTTATGAATCATAAATGAATATTCATATCTTACCTCAGACAGAAGACACTTAAACTCCCATTTTCGAAAATGTGAATGTGACTACTAAATTAAAGATTTTTAAATGAATATTGTTTCATTACAATAGGATAAAACCATGAATCACCTGTAAATTGTTAATTGAAGCACTTTCTTAAGCATTGATACAATTTCAAAGTGCAGCATACAAAAAATTTTATGAATAATGGAAACACATCTAATTTATAAAACCAACAACCGTTCACTTAATTATTTTTACTGAATATGCATTCCATTTATTTTCATTCAACTCATGCTATATATATGAACCCAATTGAAATGATAAGCCCACTCTTCAACTTGAGATTTACTAAAAAAAATACAAATAACATTAGCTGAGAGACAAATAACATGTTGTAATAGAAATAAACATATTTAATTGATTTATAAGCTAGAAAATTAGTAGTTCATACTAAGTGGCCAATCAAAAACTGGATCAGCAAAGCATTTCATATATCTTGTAAATTGTTAATTTATTTTGTTTAGGAAGGGTGTAATCAATGAATGTTACTTGAAAGCTTGTTACCTTTAATGATTAAAAATTGGCAATTCTTAGTTTCCTTACAATAACATGCCTCTCAAATAAAACAAAGTGGCATTCAGATTTTATAACTTTACATCGATTTCGTTTATTTCTTGATTGCACGAAATGTAGAACAAAAGGCAGTAACTTACAGACCATCATCAATAGATCAAACAAAGAATCAACATAAAGAATTCGCAAGAAACCATGGGAAAAGGATCAGAGACGGAGTTAGGATCTTCATCCCTTCAGTATAGACAATAATATAATATAATTAATAAAAAAATATACAAAAATTATAATCATAAATCACCATAAAATAAGTGCTTTATAATTGTTCTTTTCAGTTTTGATATTTTGAAACTTTGTATAATAGCTATAGCTATTAGAAACAGATCAACAACCACCACTCGCTCATTATTCTCTTCAAAATAACTAAGGAATCTAACTAAATTTAGGTGTTTAATCTGTGTACAATGAATTATATGGTCTCAAGGAATCCTCTAATATTTTTGGCATGTGTTGTATTAAAGGATGTTTATATATCTTTATAATGATATGATATTGTCCACTTTAGGTCTAGATTCTCATGGCTTTGTTTTGGGCTCTTCCCAAAATGCCTCAAGTCAATGGAGATATCCTACGCCCTTTTAAACCCATGATCTTTCCCAAATCTTTTCAATGTGAGACTTTAATTGAACCCCAATAATCCTCCCCTCAAACGAAAGACCACCATTACTCTCATGGTTTAGGCCTCCCCGTGAGCATCCAGTCACTCTTGACCTGCTTCGGGCCTCCCCGCGAGCATCCGGTTACCCTGACCCTCTCTGGGCCTCCCCGCAAGCATCTAGTTACTCTGACTTGCTCCGAACCTTCCCCGCAAGTATCTGGTCACTCTGACTCACTCCGGGTCATCCCCGCAAATATTCAGTCAATCTAACCCGCTCTAGTTCTTCCCCGTAAGCATCTAGTCATTCTGACCAGCTCTAGGCCTCCCCACGAGTATCCGCTTCCGGTCACTCTTAACCAACTCCGGGCCTCCCCGCGAATATCGGGTCACCTTGACTTACTCCGGGTCTACTCTCAACTTCGTTCAATGTCATCCCACATTGCATCTGGTTTA
>JBBMJZ010402675.1:0-13178 GCA_037833815.1 Zingiber zerumbet
TAAACGAGCTCAAACGAGCTTTTATCGAATCGAGCTTCGAATAGCTCACGAGCGGCTTGATTCATTTACATCCCTAATAGTCCATATGCCTTTTGGCAACACCATTACAGACTGGTTAGAGTCCATGCACATTGATGTATCCCGAGGGAAGCTAGAGCATATGACCATCTTATATTCCCGAATCTCTACACGGTCCTTCACTAAGCCTGGTATTGAGGCTGGGATGGATAGCGTACGATGGATTGACCGACTGCCCTTGGTGAGGGACCGCGAGATCAACCTCAGGGGGCAGGACAGGTGCCAACTCCGGGGGTTGATGATCCTGAGATGGATGTTGAGGCACCTGCTTCTCCTGGTCCCGTTGTAGTTGCTCAGATTAAGACACTTGAGGAGACCGTGGACACTCGCTTTGAGAAGTTGTCCATGGCTATTGCTGAGATGCGCGCCGAGGTTGCCACTTTATGAATGAGGGTTGATTCTCTGACTGAGTTAGTGCGATCTTAGATATCAGGTCACTCTCCTCAGCCTCCCCTCCAACAGGTGATGTGCCATCTATTTTTGATGCTTTTAGAAGTCTTGTTGATGCTGCTAATCCTCCTGAGAGTGATATGATTGATTTTTCTATTTCATTATGACTTCTAGTCTCCCCTTCCTGTATGGATAGTTTTTTGCTTGACTTATAATCTATGGTGTGCATCTTAGACACTATTTCGTGAGTTATATCTATGATATGTCATCTTGTTGGACATATATTTTGTGGTGCTAGCATTTTTAGTTCTGTTATCATAGTGTTTGGATTGCATAATACGTGGGGGGGGCATACCCTATTATCTTTTGGTTTAGGGGGAGTACCCCTCGAGTATATTGTGTTTGCTTAATACACCCATTAAGGGAGAGTGTTTCTAATTTCTTTTTTATATTTGGCAAAGGGGAAAATATAAGTTGAAGTTTATGTTAAATTAAGATGAAATTCATGTTTAGTTATATATGTGTTGTTAATTAAGATGAAATTCATACTTAGTTATATATGTATTCTTATTACTGTTTATGCTTAATTTAGATGAATTTCATGTGTAGTTCATGACAATATATGGTTTGTTATTACTATTTACCAATTTATTATTATTATTATGGTGTGTTGAAAATTAGCCTAAACTTAAATAAATTGTCAAACATCAAAAATGGGGAGATTGTTGGTACAATCATACCCTAGAAGTTTCAATGTGTTGACAATTATTTAAGTTTAGGTTAATACATTAGATCTAACATGTATTGTGAGTTTGCAAGAGAATTCCTTACAGGTCAGAAGACCAGATGTAAGGTAAGAGAAGTCCAAGAAAGTCAAGGACCAAATTCTTGGCAAAAGAAGTTCTTGCAGGTCAGAAGACCGGATGTAAGGTAAGAGAAGGCCAAGAAGGTCAATGACCGGATTCTTAGTAAGAGAAGTCCTTGCAGGTTAGAAGGCTAGATGCAATGCAAGAAAGTCCAGGGGAACAAGCGTTCATCTGACATGAGGTATTTATTAAAAGAAATATGTATTAATCCACTTGTTATTAATTGGGAAACTAGCAATTGATTGGTAAATCAATTGAGACGCACGACTGTGAAATAGAGCGCTCCTGGATCGATCAGCCGATCGATTGAAGGAAATCAATTGATTGACCGATCGATTGAGCGAGCTTCTGCGCGAAGCACAGAAAGCTCCTAGATCGATCAGCCGATCGATTGGAGTAAACCAATCAATCGGCTGATCGATTGATGAAGCTTCTGTGCGAAGCACAGAACGCTCCTGAATCGATCAGTCGATAGATTGGAGTAAACCAATAGATTGACAAAGTTTCTCCACGAAGCACAGAACGCTCCTAGATCGATCAGTCGATCGATTGGAGATATCCAATCGATCGACCAATCGATTCACAAAGTCTCTGTGTTTCTGCGCTAGAGCACAACGTGTCTGAATCGATCTATTGATCAATTGATGAATTCAATCGATTGAGAACACTATCCCAATCAATTAAGGTTTGAACCAAATAATCTACACCGTTAATCTTTACGTGATGGCGCTCAACAGATACAAATGAATCGATTGGAGACGAACCCAATGATTCACGGCGACGATTATGTGAAAAATGACTAAATTTGAAAATGTTTAAAAAATTGGAAAAGCGACAACGAAACTCTCCCCGCAAAAATACACTATTATATTGCTCTCAAGTGCTCAAGATCTCTCAAGTGCTCAAGTTCAAGCTCTCCTTCTTGCCGTATTTTCAAGTTGTACTCTACAAAGAAGAAACTATTCCAAGTTTGTAATCATCCTCTTCTTCTTCTTTATAGTGGTTGTGAGCTTTTTCTTTTGGAGAGAGAGTTGTAAATCTTGTAAGATTTCTCCATCTTCGATGTAATTTTGAAAAGGAGAAGTTCTATAGTGGAAGAGTGACGGTGGTGTGGATCCTTGGACTAGTCACCTCCTTGAGGAGGTAGATACCAAGTAAATACAAGAGTTAGCATTGCTTTCAAGTTTTCGCCGCGCAAAATCAAGTCAACGAAGAAATCGAAGTGAGTCATTCACCCCCCCCCCTTCTAGCTCAACCTATCCTAACATAGTTGTTATAGTCCTGCCTACTAGGCCTCACAGATGTCGTGGTAGTTAAAGAGGTGTGTAGGAGTGACTATTCATCATATGCATATGATGTGTGTTGCATTTGATGGAGATACTTATTGCATATATGCCTGTGATATGTTTCATATGTTTGAGATATGAATGTTTGCATATGTTTGACATTATCATACATGTTACATGTCATTATATATTGCTTATGTTGTTACGAGTAGCCTCATTGCAGATCCCCATTTATTATTATTCATTATACTATATTTAGCATATCAGTTCTGGTATCTGCATTTATTATGTTCTTACCGATATTTTGCTGATATTACCTTTGAGACTATATGCCTTTGCTTTTATTATCCGTTGAGTCATTTGGACTCATCACGTATGTTTTCCTTCTCTAGATAGTAGACAGAGGATATATGAAGTAGCTTGGAGGTTCTGTCTGGCAATCCCATGTCACATCGAGAGTTTTCCTAGCGATTGCTTATTGCTTCTTGGTTTGCATTTTGGTTTTTTTGGACTTGTTCATGTAATAAATAACTTATGTGTGAAGTTTGGTCTTATGTTGCACTTTTCATTCAGTTATGGTATTTGTTCGTGTTAAGCCATGCTAGCACGTAGTCATTTCAGTTTTTAGGTTGAATGGATTTGGTATATCTCTCTATTATGTAGTTGGTTATTTTTATCTTCCGTTGTTGTCTTTATTCATGCTTGTAGACTTGTATCATGTTATATCTATCATTGTCACAAGGGGTATTGTCCATTTTATCGGGCAAGTACACCTTCGAAGCATGACATGAACTCGCTTAATCTTGTCCATACTAAAATTTTAGGATTTCAGAATTTTAGATGCATTCAAGTCATCAATAAGTTCTGACTATACTCATTGATAAGTTTGGTTAAAACTCATTGATGACTTAAATACTTTTGAAATTCTAAACTTTTGGCATGGACAAGAACAACAAAGTTCAAGAAAGTTATTAATGTTATTTTAATGTGAATCAAATGTGTTTAGATCTAGATATGATATTGTGTCAAAAGTAAATAACTTTTTAAAATAATTTTTCTAAACTGATAAAGGTCATGAGTCAAGAGTTTTTAGTCATGGTGAATATCAAGTGAGTGAAAGAAATATATTAGGTAAGGTTTGGACTAAATTGGACTTAACTAAGTTGATAAATAAATTTTGATCAGAACTTATTAACGACTTAAATGCTTTTGAAATCTTGAAATGTTAGCATAGATGAGATTAGAAGAGTGCAAGGGGGCTATTGGTGTTGTCTTAGAGTAAATCAAAAGTGTCTAGGTCCAGATATGATATTGTGACAAAAGTAAAGAAGTTTGATTTTTTTTTTAATCGTTTCTCTAGCCTGATGAGGGTCATGAGTCAAGAGTTTTTCGACATGGTGAGACTCAAAAGAGTAAAAGAAACCTATAAAATCTAGTTTAGACTGAATCTAACTTATTAAATCTATCCATGAGTTTTTTATCGAAACTCATTAATTACTTAAAAACTTTTGAAACCCTAAAATATAGCAAGGATAAGATTAGGAGAATATAAAGAAACTATTGGTCATGTCTTAGAGTGAACAAAAGGTGTTTATCTCAAGATATGATACCATGCCAAAGGTAAAAAAAATAAAACTACCAGAGGTCATATGTAAGATACGGAATTTTTATAATAAGTGTCATTGAAAAAATAACCCTATAGAATTTTTTGAAAATTTTTAGAAATTTTTTGGGATTTAATTGAAACTCGTATGATATATTTTAAGGGGATAGAGCTATTGGGCTAGGAGAAAGCCTGTTTACAATACCTAATTAAGTAGGAGTTGATTGATTTGTTAACCTATCCATAAGAGATAAAAACCTAAGTTTTATTCTCATTTTCTCCTCCCTATTTCCAGCGAACCAGTGCCCTAGCCTCCACCCTCCTCTCCATCGCCGGACTCTTCATCATGCCATTCGCCCCTCTCCCTCTCATGACTTCACCATGCCGCCTCTAGACTACCCGATGCTGTTGGGTGTCTACCGATGCTCCTCTCTGATGTCTTCCTGATTCTCATTTGTCGCCGCCCTTGCGCGCGCACAGCTAGCACTACACACGAAGGTCGCCAGATCACCTCGGCGCGCGATGGTAATAGGGTTGCTTATGTGCACGATGATTGCTTGGTCGACCCTACACATGACGGTCGCTGAGATGCATCCACGCGACATTGGTCGCCCCTTCACTGGAGTAGACGAGTGGACGATGTCGAACCATCACTGGCATCTCGAATCCCTTCCTCATCCGCCCATGCGAGCGCTACAAACGTCAATCTACCGTCGGCATGCCACGGGCCTACTACCGCACCGTACGCCCTTCCCCTTATGCAGCGTCATTGTTGTCTTTGCAGATCCAAGGAGGAGAGTGCAGATTCCTTATAGTATCTCTGGGGTTTTCATCGGATGATGGTGGATCTAAGTGGAGAACCCTTTTCTCTACGATGTTACATCATGGTGGGTCTGATTTAGGTGACTTATGATGGGTATTGATTGGTATAGAATTGATTCACTTTTATATTAGGTTCACTAGCTAAAATGTTGTTTGGATTATTAGGCTAACAATTGAAGGGAGTGAAGGTAGCAATAGACTTGTGTATCATTATCAACCATCTCTGGATTTGGGATTTAAGTTGGACGTGATCTTTTGGACTTGTTGAAGACGGTTGACAAGATCTACATATAAAGGTAGGTACTTCTTCCTTGGCCTCTATAATTCTTTGAACTTACTGCATGCATTATCTTATGGATTATGTTACTTTATCTTTACTCCACTCATATTTTATCTGTGTTTGATACTTTTATGTTTGATCTTTAAGATGATCTGTTTATTATCTATACAGTGTGATCTTTGGTTATTCTTACTTTGTAGTGTACACACGTGTATAGGTGTTGTTACATATTGTAGATGTTGTTGGTAGACACATGTTAGATCTTTTCATGTATATTGGTATATGTGATTGATGAATCATGATTCTAGATCTATTGTGTATTATGTGTGCATACATGTCAGGTGAGTATTATTAGAGGTATCTTATCGATTATACCTTTATTGTTATGTGTACATGTGTCCAGCAAGTTTAGTTGGAAGTATCTTGATGATTATACTTATATTGTGAGTGTACACATGTCTGTCGTGTGTACAGGTGACTGGTGAGTAGTATTGGAGATATCCTGTCGATTATACCTGTATTGTGGTGTGTGTACACGTGTTTAGTGTGTACTATTGGATGTATGTAGTTGATTATACCTACGTTGAGTGTCTACACATGTCGGGTGTGTATTATTAGAGGTATCGTGTTGATTATACTTGTGTGGTGTGTGCACACGTGCCTGGTGTATACTATTGGTGGATCATGTTGATTACATTATACATATGTTGAGGGAGTTGTTGCATTGATGATTATTGTATTGGTATCATGGTTATTTACATCATGTTTATCATTGCACTATATGCATGCTGACGACCATTGCTCCCTTTCGGTATGAGCTAGCTTGACGATCATTGCTCCCATGTGGTATAAGCTAGTTTTATAGTCATTGCTCTCTTGCAGTATGAGTTAGTTTGACGACCATTGCTCCCTTTTGGTACGAGCTAGTTTGATGGTCATTGCTCTTATGTGGTATGAGCTAATTTGCCAACCATTGCTCCCATGTGGTATGAGCTAGTTTGACAACCATTGCTCCCATGTGGTACGAGCTAGTTTGACAACCATTGCTCCATTGTAGTTAGAGTCAGTTGACAGTGATTATTATACCTCTAGATTTGCATGTCTTCTATCAACCAGGGCTTCCTCCCACTTAGGATGAGGTCAGAGCCAGTCGATGGTGAGTGTTATATCCTGGGTTGTCCACCGTAATCTGTGGTAGAATGATCTCGTGCTGCCCGTAGCTAGATAGTTACTACCTGTCTGCCCATAGTGACTTGTGGTAGAGTGATCTCGCGCAGACAGGGATCTTGACATTTCATATTGCCTACAGTGATATGTGGTAGAGTGATCTCTCACAGTCCCTGGCTAGATAGCTAGATGTCTTGGTCACTTGTATTTTCTTGTAGAGGAGTGTAGCTCCCACGTATAATAGCTTACCTGTGGTTTTATTCTTGGGTTATTATGCCTTGGGCTACCCATAGTGATCTATGGTAGAGTGATCTCGTGCAGCCCATAGTTAGATAATTATTTCCTATCTGCCCACAGTGATCTGTGGTAGAGTGATCTCACATAGACAGAAATCCTGACATTTTGGACTGCCCACAGTGATCTGTGGTAGAGTGATCTCACGCAGTCCTAGCTAGATAGCTAGATGTATTACGAATTATTTATGGTGAAGCATTGCTTCCACATATTGCGGATTGGTTGTGGTAGAGCGTTGCTCCCACATATGATGTGTTGCTTGTGGTGGAGTGTTGCTCCCACTTATGTTGCATTGCTTGTGGTGGAGTGTTGCTCCCACATATGATAGATTGCTTGTGGTGGACCGTTGCTCCCACATTTGATGGATTGCTTGTGGTGGACCGTTGCTCCCATATACAATGGATTGTTTGTGGTGGAGTGTTGCTCTCACATATGACGTATTCTTGTGATAGAGCGATGTTTTCACATTTGATGATATATTACTATTTATTATACATGGTTATACTGTCATATATATTACTCAGGTGTTATGAGTAGGTTTGTTGTTGATTCTTAGTAAGTTACTGATCATTATACTATTTGTGTTAGACCGGTATGGGTATGTATGTTTATCATGTTATATATGATTATGCTCTTATTTCCCTACTGAGACTATATATCTTTGATCGCCTTACACTTATATCCATGCACTACCATGTTCTTATTACCCATTGAGTGATCTGCACTCACCATCTATTGTACTGGTTTTTCTTTTGCTAGGGAGCAGGTAGAGAATTTTTGGAGTTGCTTGAAGGATCCTAGCTACCAGTTCCACATCACATCTGAGATCAGTTTTCCATGCTATTTCATATTGTATTATTGGTACTTTGTAATTGGTTTTGATATTATGTTATGTGGTTTTGTTTATGGTTTTGAGTCTTGTTGCCACTTTAATTTATTTTGGATTTGTATTGTGGTGTAAGTCATGCCGACATACAGTTAGTGTATTATCTTACGTAGTTTGTGTTTGTACCAGCCGTGTAGGCTGTGTATTATTTATTCTGTCTTCCACTATATTTTTAGTACAGTCGTATGGGCTATTTATTATATAACTGTGTGGTTATATTTCTTTTATTTCAGTCGTGTGAGCTATGTATATAACTGCGTGGTTGTGTATGTTCTAGTCGTGTGGGCTGTTGATTATTACTTGTGGTATTGTATACATGATTCATTTGTCATTACTATATGGGAGGTGTTATCTGATTTTTGTCAGATAACTTTATCCTCGGAGCATGACATCATAAGTCAAAAGTTTTGGGGCATGATGAAACAAAAAAGGAGTGGAAGGAATCTAGACTAAACCTCTTGATCTTCTACCTTTGGAGCACCTTGAAGTTGCTTTGACCAAGGCAGTATCAAGGTGGAGATGCTTTAACCACAAAGCGAATTCAAGGTGGTGCTGGTTATACCAAAGCAATTCCAAAGTAATTTTTTTATTTTTAGTGTTTCAATTTTTCTTTTTCTTTTTTAGGTTTGTTTTACTTTTTTTATTTAGTTATTAAAAACATGGAAGATTAAAAAAAAGAATTTTCTTTTATTGATGTTCTTTTGTAATTTTTTTAATATTTATTAATCTCTAAACTAAAAAAATAGAAAAAATGATAAATTTAGGGGACCACCTTGCAAAACTACCAGAAGATGGTGTCGTTGTCATTGTCGTTGTCGTTGTCGTTGTCTTTGTATCTTCGATGGGGAAAGGGGAAGGGGGTTGTGCTCAAGAGAGAAAGGGAAGAAATGTAGTGAATCCAGCCCTAGACACAAGTCCTGTTCACTTTGAATCGGATTTAGTTTTAAACCTAACAATTGAATCGGACCGGCCCACTACTGGTTAAACCGGAACTATTGAACCAAACCAAAAAATAAAAGCTTTTCTCGTTTAGGCTTTAAAATTGAACTTTTAAATTGACTTTCTCTTCTCTGCTCTCTTATAATCATTTGGTAATTGAATTAAATCATCTTTGAACTAAATCGATGCTCTTCTCCTCAATTATTATCTCATTCAATTTTTATAAAATAAAATACAATTAAATAATAGTCATAATATTTATTAAATTTCTATGAATTAAAATAAAGAATACAAAATATTCAAACTCGTGAAACATACATAAAAAACTAGAAACTTAATTTTGAACATAAATGATGATAAAAATATTAAAAAATAACATTAAAATAATCTATGTAAATGCCAGTTATCAGGGACCATCATGAGTATAACGATGTAAAGTTTGAATAAAATTAAGTTTTTAAGGTCATCAAACAATTTCAATAAAAAAATATAATTAAATTAAAGAGGTCATTCTGAATAAACAATATTAATAACATAAATCTTAAAATTTTAAGGCCATAAATAACTTTTATATCAAAGTGCTAATGAAATAACTAATTTTTTACTTTATTTTCTTTTTTATTTTTTTTATTAATTTTGTTTCACTTTTTTCTTGTTCTCTTATAATTAGATATTAAAAAATAGAAAACAAAAAAAAATTGTTAGGTTTTTCAATTTTCCTTATTTTTTTATATTTTTAAAATTTTTATTATTTATTACAATTTTAAAATTTAAATAAAAATATGGATAAATTTAGGGACTATAAGTTTAATGATGTATTTTTTAAAAAAAATGAGCTCTTTAAGGTGATCGATGACTTTTGGTCAAAGCTAATTAATGGAGGTAAAAAGCTATATATATATATATATATATATATATATATTTAAATTAAGGAGGTTATTTAGAATGAACAATATTAATTTGACATAAAACATAAAATTTTTAAAGCCCCTAATGCCTTTTTTTTATGAAAGTTCTTGATGAAATAATTAAGTTTTAAATTTTTTTTTCCTTGATTCGGTTTGATTCAATTTAAGTAAGAAAAATCACTTTTTTACATTAATTCAGGGCTGAAATAGGTAGAAATGATAATTTAAGAATAAAATTCGCCCTTTGATAAAAAAATTAAGGTTTGATGCATAATTTGGTAATTCCCAAAAGCTGGGTAGTTCTTTTGTAAAATTTTATCTATTTTTATATTTTCAATCTTAGTAGTAGTATATGATTATGTTTATCTCAAACACTTCTCATAGTTCATCTTTAAATTATATAAAAGTAAATAAATTATGAAATCAGTCAATAGTCAATAGTCAAATTGACTATAAGGCGAGAAGAGTTTTTTTTCTGAAAGCATGCGCCTGCTAGGAATTAATCCTTTGCCCTATTTAATAAATTTGTCATCCTCTAACAGTTAGATATTCCGTGGGGATTTTAAATGATGCCTTAATAGAATTGTAAATTAATCAAATATTTTAAATAAATTTGATGGTGGATTTGGTAAAGTTTATTTACGTTGGTTCAGTACAAGAATATATAAATGGGTTCATTAATGCTCATAAATAAATTTTATGAATAAATTTATTTATTAACTTGTGTAAAATTTAATTATAAATATAATGTATCTTGGATGAGATTTAAACTCTCATTGCCTAAAGAGTCTATCCCATATTTTATCATCACATCATAGTCCAGCGACCACTCTATAACTATAAATAGAGGGAGAAATGAATACAAATATATCTAATATTTGTTTTCAATTTAAAACACGACAAAACTCTCGCTTATGAGTTTGTTCTTGAACCAAAATTTATCAAGATAATTCCTAAGTTATATACCTTTAGCCTAAACACTTAAATACTAAATCTTAAATCCTATATATATATAGTTTTATTATCATGCACACCTATCTATGGGTAATTCGTGAGTACTTAGTATTATTTTTTTTAAAAAAATTATTTTCTTTAGCCTAAATACTAAATCCTAAACTCTAAAAAAAAAAATTAACACTAGGCATTCCCAAATTGTCTCTTTCTTTATTATCATGCACACCTATCTATTTATTTATTTATTTTATCTCTTTCTTTAACCTAAATACTATATCATAAACCCTAAAAAAATAAATTATTTTTTAAAAATTAAATTATTTTTTTTTTAAAATTAACACTAGGTGCTTAACCGAGCCGGAGCCGGATTTATGTATGGACCTAGGGGCCATGACCCCCTCCAGGGACGGATCCAGGAATTAGAGTTGGGGGGGTTTGAACTTAATATAATAAATTATATATTATTATTAAAAATATATAATAAATTATATAGATATATAACAAAAAAAAGTTATTACATTATATTGTTCAACAAAGTTGTGCCCTACGAGATTTTGAAACATAAAATTCATCTATAATAGAATCTATATCTATATCTTTAACTAAATCTCGTTCAATATAGAGTGTCAAACAATCTTCAAGAAAATCATCCTCCATTTTATTGCGAAGTGCCGTCTTCACATGCTTCATTGCTGAAAAGGCTCGCTCAGTAGTGGCGGTAGAAACAGGTAATGTCAAAACGAGATGAATCAATCTAGTTAACATAATGTAAACCTTTGACCGCCCACTCTCAGTCAATTGCTGACACAACTCAACAAGTGTAGAAGCCTTCAAATTTTGCATCACATCAAGTTTATAATGTACCAATTCATATTCCAAAGCAACGATGTCTTGATTTGTGAAATCTTCAGGATAAAACTTCTTTGCAAGTTTGCAAATATCATCACTGTTAATTGAATCAAATGAATTTTTCGGATCTAAAGCTGTACTAAGAGAAAGAAGTTCCACTGATGACTCATTGAACCGAGTATTTAACTCCATCAAGATGAAATCTATTGCTACATTAAAAACATCAAAGTGATAATGATGCTCAATTGTAGTTTGCTGACGAGAACGACCAATCTTATATAGGCAATCAAGGTCAGGCACATCAATATCATTTCTCGAACAAAAAACTTTCACTTCATGAAGAAATTCTTCCCACCCGCATTCTCTAAGTTCTTGAAGGATGGTTTTGGTAGTAGAGACAAATGTAATAGCAGTCAAAATGTCTTGAGATTTTCTTTGAAGAATTTGACAAAGAGTATCTGTTGTTCTCATAATTTTATGCATCAAGTGCAAAATGAACACAAATTCAAAGCTTGCCATGTTTCTGTAAATTCCCCGAACTTCAGCCTTAGCTCTTCCATTTGGAGAATAGTCACTAAGAACTTCAAAAACTTTGCAAGTTGCAGCGTACATACCTATCAAGCTTTTTACTGAGTCATAGTGAGAACTCCAACGAGTAGCTCCTGCCCGCTGCAAATTACCAATCTGATTGGCCCCACTTCCAGAATCACGTTCTCCAATTGCCAACATATGTTCAATTTCATTTCTTTGTGCAGTATGTAACTCAGCAATGCGCTTAGTAGAAGAAGTAACAATATTGACAATATTGTCCAAATGAGAAAAGAATTCCCAAATAACACTGACATCCTTAGCGGCAGAAACCAATGTTAATTGTAGTCGATGAGCAAAACAATGAACATAGTATGCATAAGGACAATCTCTGAGAAATAATGCCTGGAGTCCATTCCACGCGCCACGCATATTGCTAGCACCATCATATCCTTGGCCTCTGATTTTCTTAACTTGTAGATCATGATGAACAAGAACATTTGATATTTCTTTTTTCAAATTCAATGAGGTAGTGTCACTAATACTTTTGATGACAAAAAATCTTTCTGTCAAAATCCCATGATTGTTCACAAACCTCAAGATAATGACCATTTGCTTCCGTTTAGATATATCTCATGCTTCATCAACAAGAATACAGAAGAATTTATCTTCAACTTCTTCACGAACCATCTGTCGTACTTTATTGGCCATAATATGTAAAATATCTTTGTGAATTTCTGGAGCAATATATTGGGCATTTTTTGGAGCATTCTCAAGTACAACTTCATTAATTTTCGTACTCATTTTTGCAAAAGTCTTCACCAATTCAAGGAAATTCCCACGCTTAGATGAAGATAGAGATTCATCGTTACCTCTAAAGACACAACCTTGAAGTACTAGCCATCGAACAGTGACAATTGATGTCTTCAAACGCAAACAATTTTTCTCCTTTTCTTCTTTAGCTTGAACATACATCACATTATCAATATATTGAGAGGGGTTCATCAAATTTTCAGCCCTTCTCTTAAACATAGTATGAGGCGAAGAAGCTGCACAACCAATATGGGCAAGAAATGCACATGTTTTTCCTTGGTTTACCCTTTTTCAATTGTCAAATCCTTCATTGACTAGTGCCAAGATATTAGATGAATTAATATCATTTAGAAAAAGAAAACAATAAAAACAATATGCTTTATTTGTTGAAGGTGAATACTCTAACCAATGAAGTTTCTAAAACTATTTTTTTTGAAATCGACGATTTTGATTTCCAAATTTTGTAGCCGGATACTCCAACATATCTGGTTGATAAGACCCCATCCTTAGATATG
>JBBMJZ010402684.1:0-13174 GCA_037833815.1 Zingiber zerumbet
AAGTATGCGATTACTTTGACCTGCTCCCTGGCCGTCCTACGAGCATCCGGTCATCCTGACCTACTCGCCTCCCCGCGAGAATCTAGTCACCCTGACCTGCTCCGGGCCTCCCCACAAGCATCCGGTCACTTGACCTACTCTGAGCCTCTCCATGAGCATCCGATCACTCATGACCAGCTTCAGGCCTATCCTTAACTTCATTTAAGGCTGCCCCACATGGCATCTGGTCTGGACCATGGTTTTGATACCATTTGTTGGGACTGAAGGATGTCCACATATCTTTACAATGGCATGATATTGTCCACTTTGGACCTAGGCCCTCATGGCTTTGCTCTTGGGTTCTCCCCAAAAGTCTCATACCAATGGAGATATCCTACATCCTTTTAAACCCATGATCTTTCCCAAATCTTTTCAATGTGGGACTTTGATTAAATCCCAACAGAATATTAAAATGGACTGATATCCAACTAATGTAGTAATGGGCCAAAACTCCCACCAAAAGTGTGAGGGCCAAAGCCCTATAGATTCACATGGCTACTAGTGTTTGCCACCGCCCACTTTTGTTTTCCTTAATTAATCTGTTAACAATCACAAATTGGTATATTTCACCATCTCTCTATATGTGCAGAATGTGTTATGCTCCATTTATTTTTCCTCCATAATTCATGTCAATGTTAGTGTCTATCCTAAGTATATCCATTATTTTGATTTAACATGATATTTTAATTTAGTTTTCTTTTGTTATCATTTAAAGGTTCATATATAGCATTTGGTTATGTGAAAGAAGGCATGTTGATTTTATTTACATCTAAAATACCATTATGGTATTTGCTTATTTTAAATAAGGATCCATATGGTTTCTCTTTTTCCAATTGGTTTTTGGTTATATCTTGCACTGAGTAACATGTCTCCTTTTAATGAGCAAAGTTAGTTTGCTTCTATTTGATGAACTTGTGTTTATGTAACTTGTTTTGCTTTTCATGTATAGATTTTCTTACATGGAGGCTATTCAAAGGAAGTTGTGTCTGATAAACATGGATCAGAGAAAGGAATTGTCCACTCTGATACGTGGTCACTTGATCCTAGGACATGGGAATGGAATAAGGTTTGATGTTAATCCTTGCATAAGTGCCCTATCACCATTGTTTTTTGCTAGAAAGATCTATATACTTTAGTATTGTAACATTATCTTATTTTCAATTAAAAAATAATTGAATTGATCTGAAGATTTTGTGCATAAAAATCTTGTTTATCAATAATATCTGGAATTTGTCTACCACATGCTCAGTACGGGACAGTGTTGCTTGCAAAACTCTCAATTGCCAGCTTATGTGCTTTCCAAAATAAAAAGGCTTGCTTATGGAGCCCCATTTCAACTGTGTTGTGACTTGTGCATCCACGTGATGGGGCTTCAAATTTATGGGAACTCATTGGCCTGTTTGTGCAAAGGGCAAAAGAACTATATGTGACATATTCACAAACTTACTATCCTTCATGCTTACTTTTATGGTTTAGATTTTTTTTTTTCTTTATCATTTACTTTCAAACATTTTTGTTTTTCTGATGCTATGGTTTAGAGTTTAGACTAGTTATGCAGTATGTTTTATCCCACCAAAATCTACTAGCTTTCTACTGGTCGATATTGTTTTGTGAGGGATAAACTGAAGTTTTGTCATCTACTTACACTGCAGCCTTCTCTTTTAGATTTTTAGATATAGCCTTGGCAACTTTCATTGTTGAATTCCAATTTCTATTATTTACCATTTTTTATTTCATAATAAACCTTGGTATTATTTTGTGTATAGGTAAAAAAGAGTGGGATACCTCCTGGGCCTCGTGCTGGATTTTCAGTTTGTGTCCACAAGAAGAGAGCTGTCCTTTTTGGAGGAGTTGTGGACATGGAAACTCAAGGTCATATTTTTGTTTCTTTCCTGCTTTTAAATCTTAAATCTGCTCATTGTCACATTTCTGTTTTGTCCATTTTTTTACTAATTGTACAATATTTTTTCCATTTTTTAGTGTTAACATTTTATAATTTATCCATAAAATTGATTCTACTAGGAATCAGTGTTTCCTGTGCTTTCTTAGAACATTTTTTTCTTTCTTTTTTTCCTTTTCTTCCTGTGTTTGTTATCATGTATTAGAACACACTTATTGAACTGAAGTTGCAAGCACTTGTAGCATATGGTATCAGAAATTCATAAGCACTTGTTTTTTCCAACCGTTTGGATGGGCTTCTAATTTGCACTGATATCAATGTCTTATCTATGGCTGGACAATACTGGAGACCATCATATCTACAGCTTGTGAACTCTCAGAATGCAGTCCTTGGATGTATGTCTCATGACATTTGACTATCTTGCTTTGTTGCTGCAGGTGACGTACTCATGAGCTTGTTTATGAATGAACTGTATGGCTTCCAGATGGATAGCCATAGATGGTATGTCCTTTCCAGATTACTATGCTTATTGTTGTTTCATTTTTTTGGCAATTGCTTTAGATTCACTAAATGTATTGTTCCTTCTTTCAATCTGTGTTACTTGCTATATATGTGGGTTTTCTTAAGTTGGGAAAGACATTGGAGCTGTCATTTATCTTTGCATGTTAAAGGATAAAACCTGCATCAAATGATATGATGAAATGTTGAGCATTTAAGGATATGCAAATAATAAACAACACTTCAAGCTTTATTGCGATAGTTTGAAGCTCCAAGTTGGAGCCACAAATTTGAATTTTGACTTTTAACTTAGCCTATGTGGTTAGGGTCCTTGGGAAGATTTATATTCTTATTTTGTGTAAACCAATCATGTCATTGGATTTGCACATTCTTTCATGTTCATGATTGTGGATGCAATTTTTGGTTAAACTTAATATTTCCTCTCAAGTCCTGGTTTACCAAATTTTTTATGCAAAAGTTCTTTAAGTATTTGGTACTTTCTGGTCATTCATACAGTTCAATGCTTGAATCGAATGACTAAAATCATGTACAAGGGTAGAAAGTGTGGAAGAAAGACATGTTGAAATGTAAAAAAAGTGGGTAAAAGAGAAATGATAAACTAATTTCCCTCGTTGTTTCTTGAGGAGAAAGAAACACTGGAACATTTGTTTCTCATTGTTTCCTCGAAGGGAAAAGGGAAATAAATATAGGAATCTTTTTGATTTTGTTAAATCAATTTTCAAAAACTTTAAAAATAATAAAGAATACTTAAAAACACATTAATTTCTTATTCTTTTGTATACACACTGTGCATTTGCCAGCTGCTGGTCGTTTCCTCTCAATTTGAGGAAACATATTTGAGAGATTTGGTGAAAATTGTTTCTCCGTCTCTCTCTCTACCCTTTCCCTCATCCTGCTTTCTCTCCCATCTTTCCACTGTAGAGAAGCAGAAAGATACAGGCCACTTTGTAGTTGCCTATGGTGTTCGTTGGAATGTTGAAGCACAGAAAAGGGTGATTATTGTATACTTGTAGTTGAGCATGATAAATAATCATGTCTAATTACATTAGTATTTAGTAAAAGCAATGGTAGAAGATTATGTGCCAAAGATGTGGATGGGCAATTAGTAAAAGCATGTTAATTATTTGAAGTTAAAAAGAATCAAATTGAAGGTGTTTTGAATCCTGAATCAGGAAAGGCAGTTAGCATTCAACATAGTCCTTCTTTCCAAATTAAGCGCATCAAATAGAAATTATGCAGTTGAATTAACTGACTAAGATCAATGTTAAGAAATTCTCGCTAATGAAAGTTTTGGAAAGGCTTTCTAATGTGGTTGCTAAACTCAAATTTGATTATATGATGGTGGAGAAATAATGCCATGCTTCATTTATCTAAGTAAAAGTTGGTAAAGGATGATTTGGTTTTGACTGCCTGTCCACCTTTGAGACAAAACAATGAAACATGATACCATATAATAACTAAATCTGGACTGGTAATATTCCTCTATTTGCCACGTGATCACCATGACAGTAGTCTGTATATAGAATGTGAGGAGGGAGGGCGCATGTGAACCTGAGAGCTCTTCAGTTGGTAACAGACAAAGACTTCAGAACCCCTAAGTGGCGAAATTCCACTTTGGTTAATCTCCCTTGATAAAACTCATTCTAAAGCAGTTAATAGAATAATTCAAACTCCTGGATCACTTCTGTAAGCTTGGGTTGGTAAGATTATTGAAAAAAAAGTACATCACCATCTTTCACAGTATTACTTGAATTGATTATTTCTTCCATGGTATTTGCTTACTGTGGATTAATTCTAGTGGTGAACTCATGAAGCATTTAGGCTTGTCATTTAATAAAAGTGCACTTCATCATGTTAAAATTATTGGGGAACATGACAGATGTGTTTCTTGTTTAGGTTCCTTGGATTTTTGAACACATTGATCAGCATCCCTGTTACAGTGGCAACAATTTGAGCGCTAATTGTCAACCTACCACAGATTATGTTCTCAATTGATCAAATCCTATTTGATTTTGACTATAAGTGTTTTCTCAAAAGCCTTTTAACTTCATTACTTTTATCAAATATGTTAACTTGTGCTTGGTATTAAGATGGTATTCCCTAAGTTATACTAGATTAGATGACTTTATTTACAAACAAATTTTTTGTATACTCAATTAATTTTCTTGCATTGTCTTAAGGTATCCATTGGAGCTACGGAAGGACAAATCTTCTAAGAATAAGGTTGTGTATATATGTTTTTTTTATTAACTTCTAGCTGTTCATTTCATCCCCTGCAACATATATTTTTCTTGATTGAAAGTGGATACATTTTTGTTGCACTTGAGTATCTTTACATAGTATTTTTTATACATTTGTTGTACGCTAAGAGGAAAGTACTAAATGCTTCTGGATGTCAAAACCTTTTACTTTTGATTACTTCTATCCATTTTTATAGTGCATATCTATTTTTGAAATAGACAACTTTTTGAGATGAAATGGATCAAGTTATCTAAGATTTTGGCTTTCTAAAATTAGGCCAATAAAAATCCATTGTAACAATAATGTGACCATTTATAATGTGAACGTTTCAGACTCTTAATGATATGTTGACACACTAAATATTGAAATTGATATGACTTCAATAACTTCATCCTTGATGCTGTGTTAGATCAGCTCACCGTATATCTCTTTTGAAGAATAAATTATTATAATGTAACTGTTATTTATATCTGAAAGACAAATTAAGCATGATAAATAAATATACTCCAACTTCAAGTATTGTAGAAATAATGAATTATCTCAAATTGTTAGGGGTGAGCATCTATAACTGGAAACCAGAACCAACTCAAATCAAACTGATCCAAATATAAAATTTTAGTTTATTGGTTTTATTAGTTTGTTTTTGGATTTCATAATATGTGAAATTATTAGTTTTGATTTGGTTCTACTTCGAACTTGTACAAGCCATTAAAACTGAACCAAACCATTAAGTTTTTTATATTATGTATATATATTTATATGTAGATAATTGTCATGGATTATTGTTTATTTACTTAAATTTGCTAATTAACTTGAATCTTAAATTATAATAATTTTTAGTAATAAGCTCAGTGGGCTTGTTGTTTGGAAACTAAATTTTGATTTTTCATGTTAATTGTTATTTATTTTTAATCAACTATTTTACACTTAAATGGTTTTGGTTCAATTCTGGTTTAGATTGTCTAGACTAAAATATCTAGTGGCGGCTCCAATTTCCCTCGCCAAACTCATAAATTGAACGGTATCACCCGTAATTGTTAGTTACTGAAATATTACTAGGCTTGAGGGTTACATATACATGAGATTAATTGGGAATAAGTAAACCTTATCTCCACTATTACAATGCTTCTCGATAGTGTCTTTCCCTTGCTGATTAAGTTGTTTAAAGATTTGTGCGCCCAAACTTTTCTAATTTATTCTTTTCTATTTTTTAGTTAAAAGGAGTCAAGGTCAATGCTCCGAGGAAGGAAATTCAAGAAGATGCAGAGGTGTCTGAAGATGATGATGGGAATGAGACTATGGTAAATCATGATGTAGCAGTTGTTACTGGAGATAGTGATGATGAGGTTTCTCATCAGTTGGCCAAGAATCTCTCCTTCGATTCTGCAATGCCAAAAAGGGTTCCTGATGTGAGAGTGCAAGGACTATGTGTTGATTCTGGGTTAGAAACATCCATTTCGTCTGAGGTTCACTGCTTACCACTTGTACACACTTATCTGTCTTATTTTTAACATTACTTTCATATTCACCAACCATTCTTGAACTGTAGGCAGCAAAGCCTTGTGGACGAATTAATTCTTGCATGGTTGTTGGGAAAGATACACTCTACTTGTATGGTGGAATGATGGAAGTTAAAGATCGTGAGATCACACTGGATGATTTATACTCCCTTAACCTTAGCAAATTAGATGAGTGGAAGTGCATCAAACAGGTTTGTATCTCAAACATCTTTGTAGTTTTGTACCATTTTATTATTTACTATTGGTACTCTGGATAGAAGATGCAATTTGCTGCTATAGTTGCGTTGTTTTCTTCTTCACTGTTGCCTAAGCCTAAATGTATAGCCTTCTCTTCTGTTTCTATCTATCAGATTTTTCCTTTTATTTGGAATTTGAAAATTTTTATGGATATGCATGTGATCAAGGAGAAATATGCTTTATCTCATTTTGAATTACATGGGAACTTGTTATTACATTTTTTGAAAATTTATCTTAATGTCCTTGTAAATTTAGTTAGATACTTATTTGTACTCTTTTCCTGTTGTACTATATTTAGGCATCAGAATCTGAGTGGTTAGAAGTGTCTGAGGACGACGATGATGAAGATGACGATGATGATGGCGATACTGAAGAAGGTAGCAGCAGTGATAGTGATGAGACAGAAGATGATGACAATGATGATGATGAGGTTGGTGGTTTGAATATAATTTTTTTGTTTATTGTTTTAGAATCACAAAAAATTATTTATTTTTCTTGTCTTTTTCACACAACAAACTTGGACGGAAAAGTCCAATGTAACTTGTGCATAATTGCAAATTGATAACTTGTTTCAGTATTGGAATTAATAGCTAGTTGCTCTATGTCACAGTGGTGTTGACATGTCAAACATTGTGATGGGCCTAAAAACCGGAACAAAAAAAGAAGGATTTTGTCCATCAGTTTGGATTTTAGAAATTCGTTCTTAGATTAACCTAATTTGAACCAGATTATAATAATTAATATGGTTATAACTACAAGATATTTAAAACTATGATAAATTTTAGAAATTAAGAAAATGTAATCCTATCTAATATCATCTAATCAATCTAGGTTTGAATTGTGAAACTCAAATTTGATTAAATTTTTTATAAAATTACTTCTAAATTTTAAAAATATTGAAAATTAATGAAACTTAATGGAAAACATAGAAAGAGGAAATATGAAAAGTGACCTTAACTGATCCTGAAGGTAACCAGAGCACCTTCTAGCGGAACTTGAGAATGTGTTCATGTTTTTTTGACATAGGTAATCATAGAGTGCATCCAATACTCATCAATTTTTTTTCACATTTATGTTTTTTTTTAATCTCTTAATTGCAATGTTTTATAAAGTCTAATTACTATCTTTATTTTCCAACATAGCTCTTCTCTCAAAGTTATGATAGACTGCTGACCTGCTTTATCCTGACGTCTTCTAGAAGTGTATATTTATGTAAAACTTACTCACCTCCCTTAGGATTTTTTCTTTGATAGCAACTTCGAAATAGAAATCAATGATTTTCTCTCTTTGGGCATTTCTCTTTCTTTTCACTATGACTTGATATCAATCTTTATTAGGTTTCTTCTCTGTTATCTTTTCCTTGTTCTCCTAGTAATATCGAACCTTCATTTGATCTTTCTGTTGTCATTTCATCTTTTTTTTCCTAGTGTACTCTTTTTCTTTTTTGAATAAATATAAGATTTTACTTGATCTCTTCTTTGAAAATTTTACTTCCCTTGGAGTAAATATCAGGCCTTGCCTTGATCTTCTCCCAATATTATCCTCTTTTCTCTCAAATAGTAGATACTGGATTCCTAAATTATCTCTTTTTTTTTTCTGAGCAACACTGCAAGTTTTTTCTTCTTTTTTGTAAACTTCTATTCAACATCACTTTGAGAGAGAACTAAGGAAGAAGAGTATAGCCAAGAAGATTTGATTGATCATATCAACTCATCAACTTCAACCCAGAGCTGTGCTGTCAAAGTCTTAATTGGCATATTACTGTTGCATTTTTATTATCTTAAGCATTTCCTTTGTTTTATTTGTCTCATTGCAGATTTTTTGTATAACAATGAGCATCCCTTAATATTTATGCTCTAATCTTAAGGGGAGTGATAGAATATGTAGGTTTAGTCGCACGTGATAAGGTTTAAATCATGTACAATATGTAATATATTTGAATAAGTTTGATACATTTCTGTTGGGTGCATCCATGCTAAACCAATATTATTTATTGTTGGTATTGTCACTTTAGAATAGTTCCTGGTTTTATATACAATCTAGCAAATAAAATTAATTGTACAAATGTAACAAGGAAGTCTGATTATATAACATGAAGAAGAGATCCGATCCTTTTGGGTATGCAAGATATGTTTATGCAGGTCAATGCGGGATAGTTTTGTTGATGGTTGACACCTTTCTCGCACTATGCAACACTTACAGATTGGCATGTTGGTTGTCTCACTGTATAATTCCAGTACCATGATGCCCTCAGCTAAATGCTGATCATGTACATGTCTCCAAATTTCTGATAGAAATAGGAATCTTAGAGAATATCATGAACTTTTATGCGACACTTAATGGTGTAGATTAACTACTTGTTCGAATATGCTGTGCTCTGCTTATGTAAACTCAGAAGCCATTATCTGACCTACTTGGGTCAAGTTATGTTCACTTTAAGATATATGATTTTAAGGCCTTAAGGACAGGTGATTGTATCCATGCAGTGTTGGACTTTTTCACTGCCTAGCTGCAGAAATGCAGATCGATGAACATGCACATCTTTGCTTATAAATTGTGTGAAATTCACATGTTCCTCTTGTCCTTGAACTTTTTGTTGACACTTTTTAATTACTACGTGACTTAATTTCATAGCTTAATAATCGCATATTTTAGGATTGTTCTGATAACTTCTGCTGGAATCGGTTTCTCACTCTCTAACCAACTAATTCATGCTATGGTTGATCATTATGCTCCTGATTATATGTTTTGAATTTTAATGCTCTCACAAGTAGTTTGATATTTTTCCCTTTTTTTTTTGGGTGATGAAGAATCCAGATGGTGGCAAAATTATATTGGATATGGGAAGTGCCGTTTCTGTTATTAGAGGTGAAGGAAAGAAGTTGCGGAGAAAAGAGAAACGAACCAGGATAGAACAGATAAGAATGAGCCTTGGTCTTTCAGATTCTCAGAGAACGCCAGTGGTAATTTTTTTTTTGAAACATCATTTTCTTTTGTTATTTTTTTTTTTTGATTTGGTTAACAATTTTCATCCAAATACAACAGAAGTAGAAGCAGTTTCATTCTCTAGGCCTAAGTTTAGGACTTGAATATAGTTTGGATTTTCTACACTACATATGCTCATGTCGAGTGATCCAGCTTCATTTTCAGTTGCATGACTTTTTTTTTAATCGTAGAACTACTTTCATGAAGGGGACCCTTGGCACAACGATAAAGTTGCTTCCTAGTGATGAGGTCACGGGTTTGAGTCTCAGAAATAGTCTCTTGCAAAGCAGGTAATACTGCGCACAATAGACTATCCTCAGGACTCAGCATTGGCGAGAGCTTCATGCATTGGGCTGCTCTTAGCATTACATATTTAAGCTGAGTACATGTATCAGGAACTATGACAAGCCAATATAGAGTTGACACCTTTGTATGCTTTTGTAATCTCTAGTTGGCAAGCTTAAGTGGATAACTAATAAATAATCAAGAAGCTTAAGTGTCAATGTACTTAGACGACCAATAAATATTGCAATTAGACGTAGAAGGATCTATATAGCTGACCCACCTGGTGGGATAAAACTTAGTTGCTGTAATCTGATCTGTAGTGTTTGTTCTCTATTCATTTTAGCCAAACCATGTTTGTTTGCGGAGTCCGTTATTTTGATTGCTCGTGTTAGTGAGATGTAGAGGACTTAAATAGCATATCTCAACACGTGTTTGTCATTTTGTTCTTGAAATGGACGGCATTGATGCTGCTGAATATTACCTTAGTAATTGTCGAAGATGCCTTATCGTGTGGTCTCTCTAATATCTTCTGTTTCATTTCTTGCAAAGCCCGGAGAAACTTTAAGAGACTTCTATAGAAGAACATGTATGTATTGGCAAATGGCTGCCCACGAGCACACTCAACATACTGGAAAGGTAAATACTACCTTTTGAAGTTTTATAATATATCGACTTGAGTATTCCAAATAAATATCCAAGTTATCTTTGTATTTCATCCTTGGTTTGGGTGACCACATCATTCCACATGTTTGTGAGAGGGAATTGATGACTTGCATCGGCTCTGCGTTCCTAATCTATCTATTTTGTTTTGTCAGCATGTTTCTTATCAATTAAAGTTTTGCAATTTTAGGATAATTTTGTGATACCTTTTGCTTGTCAAATTGAATTTAGTTTTTATATTCATTTTACCGGGAATTGTCGATGCTGCGTGTTGATAGCAAGATGAACAAATATCATTTATCATAACTCTCCACTGTTCTTAACAGTTATTATTGGAAAAGGATGAAGATACATCATTTGATTGTTGATTCTTATCTCACATAGTGATTCATGCTTTGCAACTTCGCGTTAATCAGGAACTTAGGAAAGATGGTTTTGATCTTGCCGAGGCTCGTTACAAGGAGCTCAAACCCATACTTGACGAGGTGATCATGTTGGACCGATGCATTTCTTCTTCTTTCGAGAATCCTTTCATTCGTTTATATCTGCTTGTAACTTTGTTTCTCTAAAACCTGCTCAGTTAGCCATCCTAGAGGCCGAACAGAAGGCTGAAGAGGCAGAGGCAGAGACTAGTTCAAGAAAGAAGGGAAGTAAAGCTAAGACGAAAGACTCGCGAAAGTAGGTATTCGGTCAACATGAAATGCTGAAAATGAATTCAACTTCGTATCAGTGGTAATTTTGTTTTAAAAATAAATGCTTTTGTATTTATTTTTTGCATTTATGTCACTAACGAAGTGCAGTTTTCTTCCGCGATCGTGCTCATGCCTTACCATGTATGGAATTTTGTAGGGATTCATGATCTATAGGCGTCTACGCGCACGTACACACACAAAAGATATGCCACTCTAGATATGATAACGCACAAGCGTGCACGCACACATACTTATAAATTGTTTTTACGCAATTTGCTAAATTCACTTTCATTGTGGAGTTATAGCAACTAATATCATTACAGATCTTCTCCCACAACACACCAATTTCCCCCATCTTCCAACTCCCACACAAACCTCACCAAGGAGAATCCCATTGCTTCATCATCATTTCCATACACCGCTATTTCACCACTTGTTGTGCCCGTTTCCAACCCTTCCATTTCTTCACATTCATCACGACAACTCTCATTGTCATCATTGGCATCATTGTCATGACTATCCCAATCACGATCAGTCAAGAGATCCAAGAGTCCACTCACCGGCCCTGTCAATGTGGACGACACAAGCTTTTGATCATGGTCTTTGTTCTTCCCTTTAGTCTTGAGTCGGGCCTTCTGGACCGGATGGCTATGGCAACCATTGCACCTTGGCCTTCGACATCGGCTGGTGTAGCGAGAGTGGTTGGTGGGCTTGGGGGGCACCTTGGTCACTAGAGCTCTCGTCGGGACACCGTCGACCTTGTTAACAATTCGCTTCGATAAGTCTGATGGCAACTTCCCGTAGAAGATGACCATCCCATGTTGCCTTCCTTGTCTCATCCCATGTTGCCTTCCTTCTCTCCTCATGCTTCTGCTCGTCAAATTGTGCCCACAAATTCAAAGACTCGCGTTGTCTACATATTTATAGCGATCGGTTTACATTGAAATACCTTTGCTTTCTTGGTGAACAAGTTGGAGAACATGACGAGAATCTTCGTATCTTGGTGAGCAAGGCACAGTTGACTCAGGGAACCTTCGTTTTAGTTTATTTTTGGTAGTTTTTAATGTGCTCGGCTCGATCTGTCATTAAACTGTCTGGCCCAACTGACAAGTCGAACCCAATCCGCAAACAAAGTTAGGTCAGGCTTGATATGACCCAATTATCAAATTGGATTAACCACAGGTGGTTAGTTGGCTGGGTTAGGGGTGAACAAAAGATCATATTAACCGATCGAATTCAGAAGTTTGGTGGTTCAGTTCATTTGGATTTTTTTTTTAAACGTAAATCGATTTTAAACTTCACAAATCAATTAAAACAAAAATTGGAAAATAATTATATAATTTGATTGAAGATTTTACTATTTAATATCAGTCAATTTTGATGGCAAAATTTAATTGATTCAATTTATTTATAAAAATTTAATTTCGATTTATTTAATTCAGTCGGATGGTTTTAAATGCTTCTCCTCGCTGGGCCACATGTTTATCATAGAATAAAAAAGCTATAATAAAATTGACTAAATTCATGTAATCAGTTTCAAAATAACTTTGACCCAATTTAAATAAAACCATTATAACAAGTATATTTTTAAAATAAAAATATAGAATAAAATATTTTTAATAATAATAATAATAATAAGTCTATTATGGAGAGGAAGGAGACGGTGGCAGCAGTGAGCCCAACGAGGACATAATGAATTACTCGAACAAACTTAATTCAATGACATAACAATGCTCGGGTTAAGATTTTTGCAACGAATACAAGATGATACTCTATGAAGATATCAACTCGGAGCTCCCTTTGGCTCGAGATGATCATTGGTAGGGGTGTCAAAAATGGACCCGATCCGACGGCCCAACTTAAATTGATCCGAAAAAAATCAGGTTCGGATTGGACATTTTCGGGTTCAGGTCGGGTTCGGGTTGGAGGATTTTCGGGTTGAAAATTTTCGGATTGGGTCGGATCAGATTCGGGTTGACCAAAATATAGGGTTTAGTGGGATTTTTTAGGGTTAAATCGAATTTTATTTTAAAAATTAAGATGTTTTATGTATATTAATATCAATGTTAGTATGATAATGATGAAATATTGAGATA
>JBBMJZ010402717.1:0-13172 GCA_037833815.1 Zingiber zerumbet
TATACATCAAAAGATCCGGCATGGAATTATTTTCAAAGAGTTAATCCGGATAGCAAAAATGATTTGATTTATAATTTTTGTGAAAAAGTTACAAAATGGGTATCTATCATGCAAAACAACATCTTGTTAGGGGGTTTCGAAGTACGACTTGCAAAAGATGTCCGCCTCATGTACGTGAAGAAATAAAAAATTTCATGGAGAAAAAGACGGAGAAAAGTAATCTTTCTAAACTTGCGACATTGGATATTGAGGATGTAGACCCTCTTGGTGATGATATTGATATAGATGATATTAGGTCAAGACAAATATGTCCAATGGATACGTATTTTGCTCCTAATGTGCAAAAAAAAAAAAAAAATGTTGAAAGTAGAAAGGGAAAAGAGAGGTAAAATAAATGAGGTATACAAGAAAGAATTGAGGGAAAAAACTTGTATGCCCATAATTGAGTGGATGTATGATGCGGCAATTCCTTTTAATGTCGTTAACTATTCAAGCTTCAAAAGGATGTTGGACTTGATTGGCCAATATGATGTATGTCTAAAAGGACCTAGTTATCATGAGGTGCGGGTTCCTTTTCTAAAAAGGTTGTTGATAGTGTGACAAATGCTTACATTAAATTTTGTATTTTGTATTTTAAATAGTTTTAAAAAATATAATAATTAATTAAGTTAAGTTAAACTAATATTTTTAAAATTAAAATTGAGTAAATGTTGATTTAGTGCACCAAGTAGACATGTGATTAGGATCAAGTAGGTCTAAAGAATATTTAATTTGTATTAATTTGATTAGTTTAAAAATGAACCAAATTTATATATATAATAATTTAGTTCAATCGTTATAGTATATTTTATAATATTAGAAATTATATTTAATTCTCTTGTTTTATCTTTCCTAGCAATCCATCTTTCATAGCACCCATTTCGTCATTCCTTTACAAGGTATTTTTTTTTCTTTGTTAAGCTCCGTGTTTATGCTTATGAACAGATAAGGAAGAAAAGGAATCAATAGTGGTGAAAAAAAAAAATCCAGTTCGGATGGTCATGAAGGCCTTGCCCGGCCTCGAGAGCTTTCACAACCCACGAGTCTTCTCGTGGTGGTTTTGCTTGGCTGTGAGGCCTCCACAATGCTATTGCCACTTCTTGGAGAGCTTGCGGCCAAGTGTGTCCGTCGTGACCTCATGGAGAGCTCCACCCATGCATCGAAGAGTTTCAGTGTTAGTCCGCTGGCACTATAGTAAATTCTAGCTGTGCCGACCCACACAACTCGGTATCTTATTCCTTGGTTATGTCTATATCTTGAAATTAATTTCTTTAAGCCAACAATGTCATTGTGTGCAGCTATAATATTTGTTTCTATAATTCTTTTACAATTTTTTCATACTGCCTCATAATCTAATGGTTACCAGGTTATGCTTTTACACTGCTGGTGACACATCTAGTCTGGCCTATTCGTGTCTACATGCCATAAAAATGGGTATGTATTAGTTCTGGAAGTTGTTAATTCATCTACTTGAACTACAACCCTTTACATATTCAAGAAAATGAAAATTTAATTATCCTAACTATTTGAGTCAGCTATATGGATCTTAGCCCACAATTTAGCTTTACAAAAGTCTGCTCACTAATAATACTACAGTTCAGTACCAGGTTAAAGCCATTTTAACCTGTAAGCGGCTCTATCTGAACTTGAATTTCTTTCAAAATTTGTAATTTTTTTGTCTATATTTAATGAATATGATTCATAGTCTTTATTTTGTCAAATCTATATGCTTTAGGCAATTAAATTTAGTACAAGGATTTGGAGTGGTCAGAATCCAACATGCCTGGAAAGATATCCACTAAGGATGTTTCACCTTATTAAACCATCAAATCACTAATGACGTGTTTTCCACATTGTTTCTTTCAATAATTACTATTGAAATCAAATAGTCAATGTGAATTGGAAGTACTACTTTTATTGATTGAGTTGAATTATTTCTATTGACTTGTATCAACTTTTCCCTAGATTTCTTTCTGAACTAGGTGACTTGAGCTTTTTCTTTTTTCTTCTTTTGAAAAATGATATCATAGAGTGAATTCATCTATGCATGATGCATTGAATATATCAGATAGCTATGACTATAACAAGAGCAAGACGGTCACAGCAACAAATCAGATCATGAGCATCAACTGAAACATACTAGTGCTCCAACAACTAGCTACCACAGGGAGTGTTCGACTACTGCAACTACGAACCAGTTACTTGAGCTTTGTTGCATCAGTTAAAGTGTATATGACTGAAATTCACTGTGGCATTTCTGCCACTTTTTGCTTTTGAAGAAACAGCGAACCTGCAAGATCTCAACTTCATTGCTGATTTATTTGCTACTGGGTTGATCAGTCTTGCAAGACATGCATATCAATTCATTTAATTTTGCAAGGCACATGCAAAATATATAAATGTATTGTATTTAGTAGTGCTGATGATCGACTTGTATTTGAAAAGGTGTTCTTGTAGCCACTTTTGTGGTACAACTGGTGACACTGTTATTGCTCCTTGTACAAATGTATCTAATGCTGGCTTTTAAGTTGACTCTCAATGCTATTATTTAACTCGAATAAATTTTTAAAGAGTTAAGAAAAATTATAGAATTCTGGCATAACCGAATTTTAGATGCTGATCCTGGTTTAGATACTAGTGCTGGACATTATATTAAATCAATAAATAACTGAGGGTATAAAATGTTGAATCTGCTGTAGCCCTGGATCCTTATATTCTTACCTTGAACTGTAACTGGTTGCAGACGTCAAGCAAGTACAGATCAAATTTATTGTCATCATGTCAAAACTCTCCTTGAGATTGAACATTGTACTAATTGCTGGAGCATGTTGCAGTGGTTTTAATCAACTTTCCTACTAATTAAATGGGTTGTTCATGAATTAGAATGGCTAGTGACTTGTACAAAAAGTGGTAAATATAATGGCTGTGCAAAGTCTGCACTAGGGTAAAGATAATAGTAATTCCAGGTAAAAGATAATATTACCAGCAGGAGCTGCCAAAGTCGTACTATAGTTTTTTCCTTTCAGTCCTTTTCCTTTTGTAACCTTAGCGCCAGATCCCTTGGCAGATTAATTCTCAGGGATGGCATCACTGTGACTCACTTAATTATCTTGTGAAGTTGCGTCTTTATATATATTTTCGGCAGATGGTTGTGCTGCTGCTGTTATGGAGCCAAATATGGGCGCAAATTGTCTCTCTGTTCAGCATGTATTCCAGCCGTCAAATGGCCTCTTGCTGTCTGTATACCTGCCTTTTGGTTGCCACGGTATTGTGGCAGAGGGCTTTATTGTCGCAAGGGGGAGCCTCGCATGGATCTTGTGTTTATCTATTCTCCCATCATTCTGCTGCTGTGGATGGACATTCATATGGTAACTCAACCCTTCCTTGCCAATCCATACACATCATATTGATTCCATTGCCAAACGTGTATGAACAGTAGTTGCATATGGATAAACAACAGCAGTGCACAAAGATTTAAAGGACATGCATCTATTCATGGTAGGTCTGGTAGAGGCCCACTGGGACATAAACTGTTAGTTGTACATCTCTGTCTGTCAAGGTGATGAGGCCATTTGAATCTGCTCTGTTGTCCCTATGCCGGTTATAGCAGTGTCATGTGATGGGCATGTGATCGGAGGATACGTGGCTGCTCAGGGAGGCCAAGCATCTTTGGCCATGTATATCTCGGCCTCATTCAATGTTGTAAGTTCTCCTTTCTTGTCCCACACTAATTTCTGCAAGCTATACTTGTTTTTGCCGGTCATTTTTATGGAACCCCAACCACAGTTCTAGTGATGCTGATGTCTCCTAGTGTCTGTGTTGGCTTGTCTCTTTATGTTGGCTCGGAAGAGAGACTAGAAATTGACTTGTACATTAAACTTTTTTGGACTAAACGAACTGCATCTCTGCATTAATTAAGTCTATAGTTTCTCAGTACTCTTGTATTATGACTACCTTTATTATTTTAATGGATAAGCTTGCGAATTACACTGACAGCTGTATATGCTTCCTTTCTTGCCCATCTTCTTACCATAGGAAGATAATTAATGTACGGTGAAACTCAAACTCTATAGCCCGTAAAAACAATCGTGAATGAACTATAACCATTAACTCTACCCCTTGGCCCTCCTCTTGATACTGATGCTTTAATCCGCAATCTATACTAAGGGTTTGATCCTTCCTTGATTACTTGCATTGCTTGATTGCAATTGTTAGGTTGCCAATCTGAATGCTCGATGCTTCAACATTCAGGGTTTATGGTTTATGGTCAAGACTCTATAATAATCCTTCCCTTTAGGGCATGCATGGATTACTATTTATGTAGGGCTTGGATATCTAATCTATAACTGGTAACTAAGATCTATCTTTGATATTTAAATCTTATTTGAGAGCCTAATCTAGATAACTTGAGTCATGGTGGGAGTTGAAGCGTTAATCTTAACCTTCTCCTTGCCCTTACAAGATCAACTTGATTCTTCCATTTGAATTGAAGTTGAAAATGGTTGAAATTTAAAAATTGAGAGACGAGGGGAGTTGTTTTTTATTTTTTTAAATGGACTAGGGTATTTATAGATTTATAAAATAATTATGTTAATTGTAGCGGTTAATAAAAAAGTGATCAAATAATTTAGATTTGTTAAAAAAAAGAGAGTAAAATTGGTGATTTTAATGGTTGGAATTGCTGGTTCACAATTTTTTTTTTATTGAAATTGTAATCGACCCGTACAATGGGTTGATTATGATTTTGACTCATCATTCTAGGTTAATGGATAATCATCCTGTCGGCCGGGTTAAGATTCTGGCTGCTAAAGGTAAAGTTATACTCAAATCTAATACTAAAAAGATCATTAAAATACAGTTAATTTTTTTTTTTTTCAATTTCTTTTTAAATTGTGTATTATTCAATTCATATTAATATGAAATGATTAAGAGCGAAACATTCGAAGTATAAAAGATTAATTTTTATTATTGAACTTTGTCATATCATCTGGATGTTTTTTTAGCCTACCGAGGCCTTAACCATGGGCGGTAACAAAGCTAATACATGCAAATGAAAGTGGAAGACTTACATCAAAGCTAACGTACAACTAATTAAGGTTGTTGTCTGTCAGAAATGATTAATGATGGATTTAAGATATAATTAAAAATGAGATAAAATTGCAGCTGTATGTGTTTTGCCTTTTGGGCAAGAAATAAATTGCATGTTCATATGAGGTCACAACTCTATTTTACAAAGTACAAGTTGTATCAAATAAAACATTTTTAAGAATTTAAAGCTCCCCACACATCAGGCACTTCCTGAAAGTCAACTTTTTAAACTAAGTTCTACTTAAGGTCAATATCTAAATCATGAACAATTAATTAAAAAGCTAAATTATAGACGACCTACTTTAAAATGTCAAACCTCACCTCATCTTTGCCCCACTTGACACCACTTGGTTTTAAAAGACAAGTCTTAGTGTACGCAACTATGTATTTGTAGATGAAAGGAACTAATGCATGCATATTCTTAGTGATGACAGCGCAGTGTTGAGGATATTTATGTAGAAGAGAGCAGGCACTTGAGCTGTTCATTTCCTGTCTTAAATTCTACTAAGAATTTAATTAACTAGTGTCTTCTGGAGATGCCTTTCTCCCTTTGCATTAATTGATTTCGTCATGGATGTAGTTTAGATGATCATCCATTTTTTTCATTTTTGCATTTCTTCTGAAATGAGTAGATCCAAATCAGATATATTGCTTTAGCAGGTTAAATATTATCTAAGAGAGCATTCACAATTAACCTACTGGCACGTACTAGTACGATATTATCATAATTATGCAGGACCCCAAGATAGTTGATCACTGATGCTGCCCGAGAAAGAAGTTAAACAATGGAGATGATGCTCACCTCCAGCTAAGCACGTTTAGCTTCAAGTCGCTGCATGAATTGGCTCACAGGCAGCTGTAAGCCAAAGGCCCTCCGCAGCTAAAATATAGTTTTTCTTGTACAATACGCAGGTTGCTAATCATGGAAGAGGAGATGGCCATGCTCCCTGTGTTTCCAATGCTCCGACAGACTGGCACAAATCAAGGACGAAGGTGTTTGGCATTTAATTGGGGAAGCCATAAAAACAAATGGGCCTGCGAACGAGGAGCTGTCTCAGCAGGAACCATGGATCTGATGGAATTTTCTGGGGGAATTCGACTCAATAAAAATATGCTGCCTGCCACCTCCTCTCTCCCTTCTTGAGCTGTAATTCACGGCACTGCATGCAGCAGAGCCCGAGCTCTTTCACCACGAGAACCCTGTGCCATTAGGGGAGTATCATTTATTTATTTTATAGTTGAGTCGATTGGGACGTTGGCATTTGAGCATCTCGATCACAGCTATGGCTATCTTTGGTCGGACGGCTGTCGGGCGTTGGGTCGCACCCAACGACCAACAGCTCCGGGCCATGTTGGATTCGTGCTGTGGTTTCTTGTGAGCGCTTGTGCTGGAGATTCTGGGGGTTGGAGGAGACCTGCCGGAGGGAGATTTGATTTGGCTGCCAGTTCTGCACGACTTGAGAGGAAATTGTTGCTCTTGCAGCTCTTTGTTCTTCGGGTTCCTACAAGTTTGATGCTTTTGATTGAAGGATAAACAAGCATCGGTACCAGTTTATCCAATTTAACTAACATCATTTATTATCAATCTTAAGATTTTGTCTCATGGTGAGGAACTACTCATGAGTGTTTTGGAGTGTTTCAGTTTGTTCTTATGCCTGAAAACCCACTAGAAGATCACTCCAGGCCCTTCTCAGACCAGATCGTTATAGAATTTGTTGGACAATTTGCCGAAGATATTACAAAATTAGTTGAATTGAAATTACAGCTTCAATCATAACTTATCTGTTGAGGGAACTGAATGGATAATATCAGACTGTCGAACAAGGAAGAATAAGCTGCTTGGATGGTTGTTGAGCTGCCTGAAAAATTGGGCTGCCTTGTATGGCCGAATCTACGTGCTGAGTGCCGAGTTTGAGTGGTCGAATGTTTCTGAGTGGCAAGTGCTCTCGAGTTGCCAAATGCTTCTGAGTGAATGCTGAGTCAGGAAATGGGAACCTAAGTCAGGACACTGAGTCGGGAAGCCGAGTTGGAAGTTGGGAAGCTAAGTCGAGAGTCAGGAAGCCGAGTTGGGAAGCCGAGAAGTAGTGTCGCTGAATCAGGAGTCGAGAAGTAGAGGGAGATGCTAAGCCTTGTGCTCAATGTAGTTTCCTTGAAATAGATTTCTCCCACTTTAGTTGTGCTTTGAGGTTCTCGAGTTATCTATTTTCAGGATACAACGACAGACCGTAATTACCACCAAGCACTAGTGAATCACGATGAATTGAGGACGTACCTAATTGCTATCACAGATGAGTCTGCCAAGCAAGTGCACGATAGAGAGGAAAAAACTGGAGGAAAACAAAGTAGGTGGAAATTTCTTTTTCTCCTTCTTTCTGCTCTAGTTTTGGCCTCCTATATAGGAGCCTCGTCCCCTTTGGGGACAATAAATGGCTGAGTAAATGCCATTTATTACATTTGTTGCCCAAATCAACACGTCATTGTCGACCCCATTAATAGTCGATCATTTCACTCGGGTACTTATGGATTCTCCATGAACCTCAAGTCTGATCAAGCGGTCATTCAACATGTGTAGGTCATACTTGTACACAAGTTAACTTAGTTCAGTGGAATCTGGACCCTGAATTTACACCTACTACGCACTCATATGTGAGAAAGTCTCTCTCCCCATGCATTTGTTTATATCATACATGCATGTGCAACAATATAAACCAATACTAAAGCCATAAAACTTTCAATGTGGGACTAAAAACTCATTCACAATGAAATTTTCTTCATCCATTCCATCTCTTTTCTATTCACATTTCTAACAATCTCCCATATAAATGAAAATAGGGTATATGATATCATTCAATAGTTGAATCTAGTATAAGATAGGTAGGTTTTACCCTTTGAACCTTCCCTTATGAAGATCTGTTTACTTACTAGTTGACAGTAGAAATGATATCCTCAAACTGTTCTGTCATCTGTGTAAGCACTGACATATCTCATCGAAGACTCTCCCTGATATAACTTAGTTTTCATGAGTATGTTCGTTCTTGGCCATGAGCACGCTTAGTTCTGTAAGAAGCTCTAATAATTGTACCTCTAATTTTCTTCAAAGCGATCCCATTTTTTTTTACATAGGTGATCCCTTAAGAGTAATCCATATTACTTGATTGGATCATCAAAAGCTATATGCTTAACCTCTATCCTTCACTGATCTATTGAGTTATATCCCCATAGTGAGCAACTTTGTTAGTGTAGTTAGGTTGTCTATTTGAACCTAGTTCTTTGGATATCCAGTCTATATAGGTTGGGTTTCCTTTGCACCAATATTTCTCATCGGCATCAAGCTCATCCCTCATGATAAGCTTGTAACTAACTCTCAAATTAACTATTTGGTTAGTGGACTGCTAGGTTATCTTTTGACTTCATATAGCCAACAGTGATAACTCCTATTGAGAGTAGTTGTCTAATAGCATTATGTCTATAGCCTATAACTTACAATTATATGGATGACTATGTACTCGACCAATTGTTGATTGACTATTGCAATGTATGCAATTGCCAACATCGATTTTGGCGATCGAGGAACATCTTCTAAGAATTGTCGTAGTTATTCAGTCTCTTTACTACATTTGTCAAGAGTTGCGAACTCAGATTTTATCGTGGGTATGATTATTACGGTTTTCTTAGAAAATTTTCACGAAATCACTGTACCTCCTAGAATGAATACATATCTACTCATAGACTTAGAGTCTTTAATGTCAGATATCCAACTCACATCGCTATATCTTTCGATCATAGTGGTATATCTCATATAATGTAGTTCCTATTCACGAGTATATCTCAAGTACCTTAGTACTCTTGTTATCCCTTTCCAGTGCTCAAAATCAGGATTACTCATGTATGTACTCAGTTTACTTACTGCGTAAACTAAGACTGATCGTGTACAATTCATTAGGTATATCAGACTTCCAATTACTCGAGAGTACTCTATCTAAGAGATATTTTCTCCTCAATTCTTCGATAGATGTTGATTCATATCTATCGACATTCATGCCAATGCAATATCACCCTTGCTGAACTTAAAAATATTATCCACATAATGAGATTGACTAAGGACAAGTCCTTCAATTGTTCTAAGAATTTTAATTTCTAGAATCACATCATGTAGGTTCATGTCTTTCATGTCAAATCTTAAGTTCAACATATCTTTAGTGGATTTGATTATCTTATCATTACTCCCAATAATAAGTATACCATCTACATATAGATACAACATGATATAATTATTCTCTATGACTTTCATTTAAACATATTTATTATATTTATTGATTTTGAATCTGTTGGGGCTAAGGGGAGTTAGAGGGTGTGTGTGTGCGGGGTGGGGGGGAGATGAATAGCTTCTCGCGCTTCGGCGAAGATAAGTTGCAGCAAAATACTTGAAGCAAAGAACTCTCCAATGCTAACACAAGGATTTACTTGATATCTATCTCCTTGAGGTGACTAATTCAAGGATTCACACAGTGCGCATATCTATACTATAAAAATACTTCTTCTTGAAAATAATTTAGAGGCAGAGAAGCCTCGTACAAGCTCACCACACGAAATACACTAAGAAGAGAGAACAAATACAATGAAATCTTACACAAGATTACAACAATGAAATCTTAGCTTACTCTCTTCTTATTGCTCTAATCTGCCTCTTAAAGGTGGGAAATACAACATCACTTGTCTTCCCCAAATCTCAAAAACTGGTGTTGAGTGTTGTAAAGAGATGCATCTGTAAGAAGTTTACAAAAACCCTTTTCTAGGGTTCTTCGATGCCTCCCAATTGATTAGGCTCACTCCTAATCAATTGTCACGTCATCCGACTATCCAACACTTGTAGAACTCTTTTTTTGAACCTTAATCGATTGGTGAGCCATCCCAATTGATTCAAAGAGCCTTAATTGATTACCCAATTGCTTTTGCAACTCTTTGTTCACTCACAAAAATACTTTAATCGATTAACCCATTTGATTCCCTCTCCTCGTGACAAAAACACTATTGACCTAATCAATTAGCAGTGGTTGAATCGATTGGGTCAATCAATTGACCAATCGATTCAGATTATTTTTGTGTTCTCGCATCAATTACCTAATTGATTAGCTTAGGGCCAATCGATTGCCCAACCCTAACTTATTTAATCCAAGTCTAGGGGTTCCCTTACCCAACATTCAATTAACTGTGACCTGTTGGGACTTCTTCACCAATTATTAGGTCAATCCTGTGACCCACTTAGATTTTTCTCCTTGTGTCAAGTGCTCGATCCTCCATGACCCACTTGGACTTCCAAATACCAAGTGTTCGGTCAACCTTTGATCCACCTAGATTTTTCAATGTATGACTTCACTTACCAGGACTTTTCACCACCTAGTTTCACTCATTAGGATTTTTCCACTGGCTTCACTAACCAAGGTTTACTCATCAAGACTTTTCAACTGCCTGGCTCTCACCAAAACTTTCCAACTGTCTAACTTCACTTACAAGGACTTTCCAATTGTCTGTCTTCACTTATCAGGTTTTTTCATCTATCTGATTTCATTCACCAGGACTTTTCTCATTGTCCGGCTTCACTCATCAAGACTTTTCACATCAAGTGTCCGGTCAATACTGACCCACTTAGTTTTTCTTCTTCTGCCAACTATCCCGTTGGTCTTACCCTTTTCTAACCTCTAGTTAGGACTTTGTCAATAAGTATCCAGTCAACTTTGACCTACTTGACTACTCTCTCACTTCAAATTGGTCAACCTTTGATTAGAAGAGACTTGCACCAACATTTTTCCTAATAGACAATTGCACCTACAATCTCTATATATCAGTCAAACATCAAAACTCAAACTTGAGCCAAACTAGTCAGCTTTGATTTAAGAATAATTACACTAACAATATCTCCCTTTTTAATATTTGACAATACATTTAAGTTAGGTTCATCCAATAACACCAACTTCTTCTTTATGCTAAAATAAGAGTTTCCTACATTCTCCCCTTAACATAAGGGTTTTACATTGTCCCCCTTTGAATATGGAGAATTTTTTAACTTAAATCCTACATTTTCTCACTTTGGTACACATTAAAAATCTTCTCCCAAGATTTATCTCACTTGTTGTTCACAACTTCATAATGAAAGTCTCATACCCTTCATTGTTCTCAATGCTCATCCTTGAATATCCATCATCCAATGCTCTTGTTAGAACATTTGTTTTGAATTCTCAAATTATGTTTTTAAGGAGATTCTCCCCCTCAAAACATGCTACAAACTTCTATCATTGCATCAACAATGATTTAGAGTTTCTAATATTTTAGAAAGTCCAAAATTGAAGTTTGAAGTTTAAAGTTCAATATTAAAATTAAACCTTCTCTTAAACTCCAAGTTAGTCACTTTTAACTATCCTTTTCTTATTTTTATCAAAAAAATTACCGTTAAATGCTTAGCAAAGCACTTTAGAGGGTTAGAGATGGTTAACTCGACTAAACGAGGCTTAGTGGATTGAAATCAGACTATTTTAGCCAAAATCAGCATCCTTAATCAATTGATTTTAGCTATCAATCGATCACATCCTCTTTGAATCGATAGAAGTTGGGTTTCAATCGATTACTGCAGTACTAATCGATTGACTTAATTGATTAGTACCTTTTGATTGATCACTTGATCGATTTCGTGAGCCTCTGTGCTCGTAGAAATTTACTTCAACTGATTTCCCTAGTCGATTGTGGTGTGGTAATCGATTGGATCGATTATAACTGAATTTATTATTTTGATTTCTTACCGAATTTTAGAAATACATAAATAATTTTATAAAATTTTAAAAATATGAAATTTTGGGTAGACATTACTTATGTCATATACTATTAAATAAAAATAGTTTCTATGAAAATAACCCCCATTTTTAAAGATTGAAATGTAATTGGAATCATTGAAAACTTTAATGTTTCTCTCAAGTTTGTATCTAACTATTTAATGGTGATTCTTATCAAAAGATCGTTTTCACCAAGGTTTTCCAAAGTATTTTTGAAATAATTTTTCAAAATCAATTTCCAACCATGATCTTTGGGCTAAAGGTACATGACTTATACCCTTACTTTCCCTATAATTGGATAACACATAATCTATGTATTTTGATGAAACTAAAACTGAAATAAATATACTAAATTAACATCTTGAGTTTTGTTCATTCTCCTAACATCTCACCTGTATCTATATGTATCAAAACATATACAAGCCAATTTATAGTCCTTGTTGTTGGATCGAAAGCGCTAGGGGGGGGGTGAATAACGCTCATGGTTTTCACTTTCGTTTCATAAAACTTGCAGCGGAAATAGAAATGAATGAAAACAATCGCTAACACTGTTTCTTTTACTTGGTTCAGAGCATGTGACAACTCCTACTCCAAGACCCGCACGTAAGCATGCTTTCGATGAGCAATCACTAGTCAATTCGAAATAGTACAAAATGATTTATAGTACAAGGAATTTTTTAAACAAAAAACAATATCGACAGCTTTGTTAAGAGAAGATCTTCTAGAAGAATCGTCGACGGAGCTTTCGGGTGTCGTGGAAGTATTTTCTGAGCAGCTTGAAGAAGCGAAAGTTGATCGTTGTATTGTTCTGAAGCTTCTGGTTGAAGCTACTTTTATAGCCTGTTCCGGGCGCCCAGAACCCCTCCGGGCGCCTAGACCACGTGTCATGGCCACTCCGCGCGTGCCACATTGGCATGTAGATAGAATTTGAGTTTCGGGCGCCTGGACCAACTCCGGGCACCCGGACCAGCTTAGGGCGTCTGGACTCCGAGCGCCCAGATCCCTTGGTTTAATAACATTAAGTCACAAATAATTTTTATTTCAAAGCCAAGTTGATTTTTTTTTAAAAATATATTTTTTTTAAAAAAACTAACTTGGTTTAATTTTAAAAATTCTTTTTCCACTCCCCCTTGATTAATGCCAGCAAAAAAAAAAAAAAAAAAGTCCTAGAGTCCAAGCATGAGTAATATAAAAAAAACATAAAGATCATTATTCATTTTC
>JBBMJZ010402726.1:0-13171 GCA_037833815.1 Zingiber zerumbet
GCCTTCTGGAGCTTCCATCGGCCTTGTCATTATTGTCGGGTCTTCCTTTGCCAAGAGGTCGTGCCTCCGGGACTTCATCCATTGCCAAGTCATACTTGGACTTACGTTGCCAAAGTTACATGCTTGAACTTACACCACTAAGGCTCATCCTTGGACTTTCCTCCTTTGCCAAGATCACACTTGGACTTTCCTTGTTATACCTGTATCCTACACACTCATAATGCATATCAAATACAACAATAAACCTAACTTAAACTTTTGCCCAAACATCAAAATCTAGGGTCACTAGATTGCTCTAACATGAAAGAGGAAAAAAAATCATAATAAAGAAAAAGTTAATGGACAAAAGAGAAAAATTTAATAGGGAAAAAGAAATAGCTGTTTTAAAAATAAAAATTCAATTTCTAAAAAAAATAATCGCTGTTGCTGCCGTGGTGCCCTTCATGTCGCGGGGGAAAAGGGGGTGGGGGGTCATGGCGCCCTCTGCGAGGTCGCGACGACATCACGGTTGTGGTGCTAGTCGGTGGGCAGAATGGTAAATTCTTTCATGCCGACTGGCACGGCACGATATTTACATTCTTGTTTATTCTAAAATCTAGTCTTCGTATCTAGAGACTTTACTGCATCAGGATGCACTTCTAGTTTGTAAGTTAGCTTATTCAATTCATTTAAATAGGGATTTTAGATTAATACATTCTTTATCTTTATAATCTTGTGCATGACACGTCCATCTTCTTTTTTTTTTTTTTTATTTCAGGGGATCGTGTGAAGTATGTTGGTGCTTCAGTTCAAATTGAAGTTGATAACAGGTGCTTTACTAGATTTTTGGCCTTATTTCATGGTACTGAAACATGTGCTAAATGTAACTTTTCCGTTCTTAATGGAATTATTTTCTGAAATAACTACTTTGATTCTTGGTTGACACTAAATTCTTGTTGGACATTGATTAACTTGACATTTCATTGTATTTTCAATTCATGTTAGTTTTGATAATTTCCAAGCTTTCATTTTTATCTTTGCATCATGAAACCAATTATATATTAGTTGCTCATCAATCTTTTGGAAAACATTTTGGTAGCCTAGATGAAAAGGATGTTAGAGGCAGAAAAAAGGTTTCATCTTGTACTGGGGCCTGCCCTCTTGCTCTTATGTTGGGTTTGAAGAAAACTCACATTGTTTTAGAGGATCTCAACTGCTGAAGTGTTTTCAGTTGGCCAAAGAAATTAAATCTGTCTGATATAGTAGTTTTTCTGATTGAGATTACGAGTGAAAGAATACACCAGCAAGAAGTTGGAGAGATTATGTATTTTTTTGGTTTTTTTTATTTTCTTTTTCCATTCTGTTCTTATAGTGGCTTTGTAAATTGTGAAAACAACTCTAGGTTTGACATGGTTGCACCAAATACCAGTAGCACTTAATGTTGAATTCTGCAATTCATATTTGGAGGTTCATATAGCATCTATAAGCAGGGAAACTTGCTAGTTTTATGATTGATCTTAATAGATTTTAGTTTTTCGCCTGATACTTGGCTCATATGTATGGTTGCTGGTTGCAACTCTTGCCTTAAATTAGTTTTGACTGCTAATTTGGTTAGATAATTCATAATTGTTTCATTGCCTTTATGTGGGGTTTTTATAGTTGACATCTGAATGTGAGAGAGCTTATTGATTCATCTTTCTTACCATTGTGAACTTGTGAAAGAATGTCAGTCTAACTACGACATTCCTTGCTTAAAACATGGTCAAGGATGTCAAGAGTATTAATCAATATATGTTGCTTGAGGCCTTAATCCATTTTCTTCTCCCGGTTTTTGCCATAATTAACACATTGTCTTTTCTCTACTAATTTGATGTAGAAAATGTTACATGAGCATCTTTAACATCATTTAAAACCCCTGGAAGTGAAGTTTACTTTTTTAACGCTTTGTTCCCCTCCATTGGTGCTGAATTAATACTAAAGAGTCACGAAATTACCTTAGTGAATGTAAATAACATTCTTATATGTGTAAATAAAAAGAGAAAGTGTTTTCTTTTTTAGGGAGGATGCTGTTCTTTCATGGTAGCTAATTGTATACATGTTTGAAATGAATCACTTCTTCATGATTGTCTTTCTTTGACCAAATTTTTTGTTCCTATCAATTGGGATTGGGAATTTCAAATGCTTTTAGAAGGTTAATTCCCTCTTTCTTGTGAGTATTGCTTAAAGCTAGAGTATTTTTTTCTTTTGACATTAAGCAAACAAATAGTTACATAGATTCAAATGACATTTTGACCCACATCTATTACTAGATAAATTGCTTATTTATGTAGTGTATTAGGCATTTGAAAAGCTTATCCTAGATAGGTCCATATAACTGATATATTCAAATAGGCATTTATATTGGTGCAAACTCAAATCATTTGACCTCCTGTATTTCCTAAACCAGTGTTGTTTTCTCCAACCTTTTAAATCTTCATCCTACCTCAATGAGCTACATCTTGATACAATTCTAATCCTAGCAATATATTTGATCACAGGATCATACTGGGGAAGATACCGACTTCTGATGGCTCAACAAATGCCTTTACTTTTCTTAGTGGCAGGTGGGTGCATAAGTCTTTCCTATGTAGCATAGGTTAACTTAGTCTTGATGAACCTTGTAATAGTCATGTAGTCATGTTCATATAACAACGCAACTACTACTGACTCCTAGTAGTTTTCCAAGGTTGCTTGTGGGAAAATGCTAAATATCTCCCTTTTCATCTTTTATTGTTGCCCTCAGTTAATCATCAACTCTTCTTTCGTTCCTTGTTATGCCGCAAAGTAGTTTCCATAATTTATCAAAATTTCAGCATTTATAAATAGGATTTGCAATGGGAGTAGATGATTAAATGGAGAACTTTTGGAGTCATATATGATCATTTTGTGCCCCATAGGGTAAGAACTATGAAGGGATTTTTTTAGACATTTCTCTGCCCCTCTGTACTCCATTGTTTAAAGCATTGAGCTCTTATGAATTAACATAAAAAAATATAGAGTAGTTATGAAAGGACATCGTGGTATTGAGCTGTTATGAAAAGGTGATCGGGTATGCAAGGTACTGTAATCACTAATTTTTTGATACATATTCCTTTCATCTTTCTATCTTCTGTAGTAAATAAACAACATCAGAAGCTCATCTATCATTCCTTCCACTTACTCTATCATTCCTCAATTCCCTTTCAATTTTTTTACTATCCTCAAGTAACGTGTAGACCTAATTATCTGTATTATGACAGGCTATTGTTTACCTCCTTTAAAGTTTCATCTTTAGAAGATGTTTGATTTGATATTCCCCATTTTTGTTTCTGAACTTGAATATTTACTTGGACTTTTTCCTTTTTAGTTTGCACATTATGATCCATGTGTCGGTTGATTATTGACTGGGTGATTAGTAGAGAAGCTATTTTGATACTCTGCAATGAATTCCCAATGTTTTGTTGCTATCCAAAATAATTTTATTTACAACCAACTACAATTATTTAATAGAAAATTTGTTTGAGTTGATGAACATTGACATTTTTTCATCTTATAAGAAATTGACATATGTTAATATGATCAATGTGGTGAATCAACACACAATTGTCCTTGCAGATGGTGGTGTAGCTACTATTAGCAAATGAATTGAGCATAAATTTGTAGCAGTTTAACTAAAAATTTGAGCAGATATAATTTTTTTCGTAGTGGTTTTCTTTTCAAGTAAGACTATTTTATTCAACCAGCAAAATAGGATAAATTTGTTTTCTTTATTTAAAAGCTGCATCTTAAAATTGAAGTAGCAAATGTCTATTAGGCGTGATTCTTTGTTTGAATCTATATTCAACAATCCTGTATCCTGCAACTTGATTTTAGGATTTTTGATAATTGTGTTTTTCTCTTTCAAATTTATTTTTCTAGATTAGGATTTTGGTTTAGGCGCTATGATTTCATCTTCAACCTCTTTATCTTGCAGGCCTCTATCATCTGGACAGCGTGGAGAAGTGTTTGAGATTAATGGTGACCAAGTGGCTGTTATTCTTGACAACGCTGAACCAAATATTGATACTTCTGAGGAACCAGATGCAAAACCATCTATTTATTGGATTGACAGTACGCTTTTACTCCACTTCAATATAGTTTCTGCTTACTGCTGATTGTATAAGCATGAATCTAATTGTGGCTTTTTTTTTTCAGTTTCTTTGTGCATTTATTGGGACAAAATACTCAAAAATTTCTAGATAAAGGAATACTCAAATTCTACCACATAGTTCACATATTCCTCCTAACTGAGAATGCAGCCTTACATAACCGGGGAAACCAAGGCTGTCAAACTTTATTTTCTACCTAGAAACAGAAGCCTATTGGTTCAGAATGTAGGATTGTACTGTCTTACAAATTAATTATATTTGGCATTTATATTATTATATGCCAACTTCCAATTTTAAGTATTACTATGAACATATTCTAAATTCCATTGCATAGTTCACATATTTCTTCTAACTAAGAGCGCAGCCTTACTTAACCAGGGAAACCAAGGCTGTCAAACTTTATTTTCTACCAAGAAACAGAGAGGCCTATTGGTTCAGAATGTAGGATTGTACAGTCTTACAAATTAATTAAATATTATAAAATTATATTTGGCATTTATATTATTATATGCCAACTTCCAATTAAGTATTACTATGATAATTCCAAATTACATATCAATATCACGAAGTATTGATTAAACTATTTATATATTGAAATATGAAAATAAACTACAGTTCGTTAATCATTCCATCTGTAAATAGCAAATAACAACTTTTATAACATGAATGAAAACGATAGTAAGGATACTTCTAATTAGGAGTTAAAAGGGAATCTCAAATAAGTGATTTTTTCATATGATAGCAGGCAATGCCAATCTTTAACATCATTAATTGAATTTATACATAGTTAAGGTTGTTGGAGCTGAGATCATAGTAGAAATGATAAGCTATTACAAATCAAATTGTAGTTTCATATGACCATAGCAATGTAGTTGCTACTAGCGATCTGGATTGTGCAGGTCAGCTTGGATCCAAAAATCTCAAATTCCAAGGTCTGACTCACAATCTTGATTATCATCTTAAAAGTGAAAAAAGTCTTGTATATGAATCCCACAAGTTGTGGCTGTTTGTTTACTAAACTATTAGTTTGTCTCTCGTGGTTGACATGCTTTGTCCTTTTACCTATTCACAGATTAAGCATTACTATGTTTTCTTTTGCATTTGAATTTTTACAAACATTGACTACAAACTTGAACTTGCTCTTAAAGAACAGCTCTTCATTCGTATGATGATTTCTGGGACTCGGTTGTTTGTGCCTAATTAATTGTTAAGGAAATATCTGTCTTTGACATCCATAATGTGAAAATTTCTTGTCAAACTTATAAAAGTCTACTTAATAGTGTGGTTTTCCTTATGCTCCAAATAAGATCAAGTGTATTTCAATGATATGGGAAATCACTCTAACCCTTCAATAGTTTGAGTGTCACTTTATATTCTCTCAAAATCATTGTAGGTTTTACTTCTGTTCTCATTTGTGTGTTTACATGTTTCTTGTCATCTTCCATTGAGCACAATGTTTTAAAATAATGGTAACTGTACCAACACGTGCTAAGGCTTTGCACTGGTTAGACCAAGCTGACGGCGTTGGTTCAAACTCACAAGGTCCAATATCCTGCAAAATGTTAAATTCAAATAGTTTTAGCCGAGTGGTTACATTTGAATTAAGTAATGCATAATTGAACAATTAGAACTTGTTGGAAGGTTCATTTTTATGAGTGTTGATACCTCTATTAAGTAGGTATTAGTTTAATTGTATTTTACATTCATACCCAAAGAAGTTGTGATTACAATTTGATCCCTACATAGTTGTACTTTACTCCATAATAGTTATGGGGATAACACATCCTGCGAATTAAAATTTTGATGTTAATTTTATTGGGGATGAAAATTTGAGATTCATATCTGGAATCACAGGACGGTGAAGGGGATCAAATTTTATGGTAGCTATATCTTATCTAAAGACAATTAGGCAAATGTTTTGTCACTTAGAATTTGGATTATAATTACTATCTAAATTTTATCTGTTTGATCCATTTATAAATAAATAATTTAATGTTGTATACTTGAACCTAATGAAAATTAACTTGATGATTGAATTAGATTATGTTTTGGGATATTCTAATATCAATGAATCTCTACTTGAATTAATGCTTGGAGTGATCCACCAAAGCTTATCTAAGAGCTATAGAGAATAAGAGAGCTGGGAAAAACTAATTTGCAAATGTATAGTTTAGCAAGTTGCATATTAGGGCAGTGAAACCATTGCCTTGTAACTTGTGGCACATCCCATTCTTCAATGCATTTTGCATTATGCAATGGTATTGTTACTTAATGTACTATAGTATTGGCTAACTAAAACATTCCTTTCTCTGTTCCTTTTCAGTTCAGGATCTTGTGCAAGACACAGATACCCTGGCAGAAGACTGGTACATAGCAATGGAGGCACTTTGTGGGGTATGCTATTGTTGGTTTAAACATTTTAGTTAAACTGTCCTCATTTTGTCTATGCACAGGGCATGCATATCTATTTGGCTATCCTGGCACCATTTTTGTATATCATATTCTATTTATAATTTATGCTACCATTTGTGGCAACAATATGTTCAGTAAGTCACTTCAGCAGCTATTAACATATTGTGACTGGCTGTATGATTTTGCAGATTTTGCCGTCTCTACAACCAATTATTGTCTACTTCTCAGACTGTTCCCAGTGGTTGTCACGGGCTGTTCCTAAGTCAAATCGAAAAGAGTTTATCAAGAAGGTGGAAGAAATGCTTCACCTAGTACCAGGCCCTGTTGTTTTCATCTGTGGTCAAAGCATAATGGAATCAGGGTCTAAGGAGAAAGAAAAGCTGGTATATTCAACTTGTGGGCATTAAGAGAACATTTTCTTCTGAAATTTATTATGATGATTATGTCTTTTGTTATTGTAAATATGTTAGGCATTCAACCTTCTTTTATATGTTCTCCCTGATGATATGCTTGGTAACTTGTGCAGGCGACAATGTTGCTCCCTGGTCTTGGTCGCATTGCTCAGCTGGTATATAACTTTTATTGGCTTACATTGTGTTTGAAGTTAGAACTTTCTAATTCAAGTAGGCACATGGTTAACGTCTAACTTCATATAGGCAGGTTGGTCAATTATTGGCGTCGTGTACCCCTATCTTTTTGAGTTGGTTTTGTGCTATATTAAAGGCTGATGACACTTGTTGCAGAACCATGATCCTTATATAATGTACACAATTCATGAGACCCCTTGTCATAACAAACCTTTTTTACAGTTCAGATCAGTTAAGATTAGCTGAACTGATTGAACTGCAAAAAGTAGCTCTAGAAATAATTTATGAGCACTGCAAACATGAGAAAGTGGAGTTACAAGAATTTTTTTAGAGAATCCCGGATCAGATAGTTTAAAGAATTATGGGCTCCATGTATAATTATCATTAAGATAAATGTAATAATATATTAGTTGATCTCCAACAATCACTTGTAGTGCTACTTAGAGTTCCAAGTCATTGGTGTTGCACTTGTATGGTCGCGCGCACAACTATGAATTCCACTTATTGAACAGGATCTATGGTTGGCTTGTGACCGCTTAAAATATTGAAGGTGTTCTTTGGGTGATCTCCTAGTTCTCAAGGGGTGGAGGCAATTAGGTTGATTCATCACATTTAGCTTAAAGGCCATAGGATATAATGCATCAAACTTTCCACATGGGCTATTGAAGTGGGAACCCTAGGGGAGCCATTAAATCTTTAGCATCACGTTTTAGTCCTATCCCCAATTACTTAGAAAAAACAAGTCATCCATCCAGGAAGAAGGTACTAATCACCGTTTGAACAATTAGACATCCGCTTCTAGTTTTAGCAACCCAATTGAGATATATCCCTCAAATCATGTGGAGTGTAAATAATACAGATATATTATTGAAATAAAACTAATAATTTTTATGCCCAGTAGTTAATGCCATATTTGAACACTTGGACTCCTTAAACTACAACCACACGAGCATACCCACTATCCATGATACCAACCATCAATGTCATGTGACTAGTGGGTTTCCACAACTATGGATATTAGCATGAGATCCACAACCTCCACATGTTAATTGCCTTGATACCTGCTTAGTCAGAAATACTATGTCAAAAAATATCAAGAATTTTAAACTCTATGAGTTGCCAAATATTTTGGGTGCATTGCCATAATTATAGGATTATGCCAAAATGACCAAAACGTATGAGTTGTGTATTAGATAAAATGTCATCTCTACATTTATGTTAATATGTACAAAACAGGGATATCAACTATATACATGATCACAACTAAAAGGATTGCTAACAGTATATAAAAATACCATAGTTGGTAACTCATGCCTATTAACTATAGCAGTGGATTCATAATGTTAAAACATGATTATCATTATCTGTCAACTAATATCAGTATGAAATGTGAAATGCATTATATGCGACATAACAATCATAATGGAGACAACATTGGTTTAATCACATGAATGTAAATCAACAATAACCTAGTACCAATAGACCATGACAAAATTAGAACAAAAGGAAAAAAAGAGAACCCTAAATTTTTTTGACTTAATCCTTCATGGATCTTTTGGCCAGGTCAAGTCAAACACCACTGCACATATAAGCCCTAGATTTCCTCAAATATCTGTAATCTTTCTCCTTAAGCTCACCTTGAAATCTCCCTCCAGAGTTTTTCCTTCGTTACTATGGATCCATTCAGATACGGATCTAAGATAGAGCTGTCCTGGGCACTAGCCCAGCCAAAAAAAAACTTACATAGGTATTTTATAGCCCACAATTTGGCACCAAGCAGAATTGATGTGTTCTTTTTTTTTTCTTTTTCTCTTGTTCATTTTGTTTTGGTGCTTAGTCCACCCCTTCCACACCCAAAGCCCAGGCCACATCTAATTCTTGGACCCGTCCCTGGATTGATTTCACTAAAACATACCCCTCACAACTTTCTCATCTACTGCAAAACATCAATTAACTTTCAACAAGAAACATTTGCGCACCATGTGTGCACTGGGTAGGTCAGTTGAGTCATTAATAATAACCTTGTAAGCACATTAATATACAATAGGATTGACACATATTGTGTTTATCAGTTTATTAGAGAATTTCCATGTAATTTGAAAATTTTCCAACCTATATATATATTGAAAATAAACACAACTTCATTGGTTGACCGCTAAACTTAAAATTTTTTAAAATAATATGTATATATCTATATACCCAATCTCTTTGATTTTGTTCAGTTTTGTTTATTTTTTTTTTGTGGTTTCAGATGCTCACCCCCTTGAGATATTCAAGGTTGTCAAAATAAGTGAATTTGATTGGAATATGAAAAGTCAACTGAGACCAAGTAATCAATTGGAAAATGGCAGAGAATGTCAAAAGTCACTAAAAATGCTCAAATTTAGTTAAAAAGGTAGGAATTAGAGTTGTGAGAATTTGCCTGTCAGAAAATTGTGCAAAGTCCAGATTGGCAAAAATGAGGAAAGATGGACACTGCACTATCTCTAACAAGAATAGAATGGATTAATAGGAAAGAGAGGAAGATGGTGTTAATCACTGGTTCTCAAACAATGTTTTAAGAAGAGAGGGAGACTAGTTAACTTGCATTTCTCACTGCTCCATGAGATTCGTCGTTTCTGGAATGATTTCTTGGAGACTAGTGACAACTGACAATTATGTTTAATGAATAAATCACAAACGACAAATTACCGAACTGCGTAGGTAAGTTTCCAAAATACCTAAATCATGTACCCAAATTTCAAAATGATCAAATCACGTATCCTATAGACGAACACAATGGACTTGATTCCATGTCAGTCCATCAGCCTGTTTTGGCCTCGAATGACATGAAACCAGGTCCTATGTGTTTGTTAAGTTCTGCTGATTGAATTCATGCTTTCAAATATTAATTTGGCACACTATATTTGAGAACAATGAAAAAATAGGTCTATTTTTTTTAAAATAACCCTATTCGAGATTGGGGTAAATGAGGAGGGGTAAAATGAGTATAGGGTACGTGATTTGGTCATTTTGAAAGTTGGGTACATGATTTGGGTATTTTAGAAAATTACCTGGTTTGGTAATTTGCCGAATCACAAAAGTATGTAAAAGGGTTAATTACTTGTGTTGATTATAGCATATGAGCTGGGTTTTGTACTTTTGTATACTCTATATTTGCACAAAAGGAAATGGTCTCTGTTGTATTTTGCATTAGAGTCAATGATATTAGTAGTTGTGTTAAAATAAATTTAATGCGAATGATACAATGAAGATTTGAAAAAAGGTAGAGAAGGAAAATATGTATGATCTATTTTCAATATGTTTATTGAATCATCCTTTTCTTATATTGCCTTTTGTATTTAAATTACCTATTGGCTGACACCAATCTATCTAATCTACTTGGCAAATGGTTGTTCCAGTTCGTATTTGTTTGTTGTATTGTGATACCTATAATGGTTTTTATTCTGTAATCTGTGATTTAACATGATTCATACAATTATCAACCCGGAGACGATTACAACTATGCTATAACTATTCTTTTAGTTTGGGTCTCTGCTTAATTAAAGAATGGTCCTTGCACTTGTTAAATACTGTGTTTGGTCATTACTAACAGTTGACATGGACTATTCTCTTTGCAGCCCCTTCCATTGAAGCGAGTAGCTGAAGGATTGGGAGTCAGCAAGTCATTGGAAGAAAAAGAAATATTCAAACTATTTACTAATGCTCTATATATCCACCCACCTGAGGTTTGTAGCTTTCTGTTATGCTTGTGCTGTGTCTTTTATTTCACAAAATAATACGAGATTCATACTAATACTAGCATTTGTAAGAGATGGTTTGGCTACCAAGATATATAGCGATATATTTAAAAGAGTAGTTATGTTCCAGCTAATGATGTTAGACCATGGGTGGCAGTATTGGGAATGCAAAAAACTTGAATATCGGCCATATTGGATTTGTGGGATTGGAATCAATTTAAAAAAAAAAAATCAAAAGCTAAGGAAACATTAAAATAACCAAGAAAAATATAAAAAAAACCTAAAAATCATTTGTTAATGATTGATGGGTATATGCAAATACTATAAATTAATAAAGTTTTACTTTGCTAGCTGTATTTACACACAATTTTAATTAAATTAACTTTAAAAATTAATTTTAGTTAATTAAGTCATGTTAAATCAATTTCAAACCTAATTAACTTAATTTTTAATTTTAATCAATTTAATTCTAATTTAATCAATTTCAATTATGAAATAAAATATATTAAGTAATTTAATTTTTAAATGAAGGGAAGCCTTGACTCAACGGTAAAATTGCTGTTGGCTATGATTTTGAGTTTCGGAAATAATCTCTTGCAATACATATAAGATTGCTGTGGTCTGACCCTTCCTCGGATCTTATATTGGCGAGAGTTTCATATATGAGGCCTCCCTAAATATACTTAATTTTAATTAACTAAATCATTTCTAATTTTTTTTAATTAATCTATTTAAATTTAATTAATGTAACTAATTTTACTTTGTTTAAAAAAAAAGAGTAGCTCGGTGCACGAAGCTCCCGTTATGTGGGGTCCCGGGAAAGGATCCATTGTACGTAGCCTTACCCTGCTTTTTGCAAGAGGCTATTTCCAAAATTTGAACCCGTGGCCTTTCAAAGAAATAATTTTACCGTTGTGCCAAGGCTCCCCTTCTACCGTTGAAGAGATTAAAAAAAAAATGTGAACGAAAGAGTAGAGGAAGGAGGGGGTGGAACAGACATCACATTAAACTTAAGCTTCTCAAGGGGATTGAAAAGAAGAAAAGGGTAAGTCTAGAATCAGTATCCTCTGGTATCAAGTTGAAAGTGACAAAAATGTATTATATGAATTCAAAAGAGAACTAATGCACACAAGTATATATGAGTTTGGTATATCACCTAATGGCATAATACTTAATCTGTAACTGAACTTACATATTGAACACTCATTAACAATTAACTCTAATCCTTTTAGCAACCAACGCCAATCTTAAAAAAGGGCAACTTAACTGGATAGGTGATTGAACATCTCCTTTGTGATTCTGTTGATCAAAAGAAAGTAGTCCAAGTTATCAATTCGCATGTTGCAGTAAATAAAAGGGGGATAGTGAAGATATGAATTTGCATTGAATTTGTACCCTATTCATGTAACCAAAGCAGAGATGGTTAATTCTAGATAAGCATAAACGGGGAAGGAGACATGGGAGAATGTAGACTAAAGCTACAAGACTAGAGATAGTTCCAAGAAAAATGATTACTTTTAGAATAATACCAAGATTGGCACCAATTATATATTATTAATGAAGCACAATGATTGGTGAACAAAGGTCAGAACAAAGAATGGTATTATTCTGTCCAACTGTGAAGCCGCCATATGTGAGGACAAAAATGCCAAACAGGTAATGGCTAAGTATATCAATTATGCAATACGTAATCCAATGAGGATTGCTGCGAAAGGTAAAAGAGTACCAGTTTACTGGTTTGAGATGGCAGAAGCCACTGGCAAACGAACTCTTCGGCTAGTTTAGGGTTTCCAATCACTACCAATCGGGACACCATCTGGAGCAACATGTCCGGTTGGGTGTTGCCAAGTCGCCCGCACCATTCGCACATCCTCTCCTCCATTCTCGATCTTTATCATCCAAGAAAAATCAAAAGAAACCCTAAATTATCGAATTTCCTGCGAGAAGGAGACCAAAAATCCAAACTTCCGTTCCGGAAATTGCAGCAAAGAAACAGCCAAACCTCCCGAGATCAATCCCGCTCGATCCTTCCTATGCGCTGCAGTAATTCAATATCCCGAATTCTAACCTCATGCGATGGATGCAGAAACGATTCAAAGAAAAGGAAGGAACAATGCAGATGGGAAAACCTCAAATCTCGCAGCACTGCTGCTCGAAGACGAAGCACCATTGAGACAAGTCGCACCCGTCAAATATTTAATTCCTAATAAAATCAAACTATAATATTTAATAATATATATCTTGGGGGCCACGGTATTGCAGCTAGACCCTCGAGGAGGGTGTAATT
>JBBMJZ010402764.1:0-13169 GCA_037833815.1 Zingiber zerumbet
AGCTCATGGAGAAAATTTTCGTTGGAAAAATTATTATTTCTAGATATATTTTTATAAGCACTTTTTGATTTATCATGATGATTATTAAAAAATTTCTATAAATATAGTTGATCACAATTAGTTGACAGAGTTGGTATATAAAAAGTATAATTGGTTCATGATAATCACATTATTGCTTTTCGTTATTTTTGTTAGCGTTTCTTGTTCACGTAAATTCTGATTAAGGAGCTACCGCCATTTTTATAGTATTCTAAGTAACTCATATTAATAAATTAAAATAAATTTAAATGTATAGGCTTATTTGTAACGAAAAATGTAAAGTTATAAATATGAAATTCATTAGTAATACACACTATTTTTATGATTTTTTTTTTTTTTTGAATATCTGCATTCTATGATTTCCACCTAAATTTTAAATAAAAAGTAATAAATAATAAATACAAAATAAAATCTGAGCTCCAAAATTCTCAGCCACATGCTATACAAGTTCCTTTGGCATCAATTTTGCAGAATTGTGGCTAGTGGATAATGGCGTGTATAAATATCTACGACCAACAACAAAATAAATTTAAAAAACATTTTCCAAATAAAATTAAAATATTTTTATGCAAAAAAAAAAAAATAAAACCATAAATCCCCCAATTGAATGAGTAGCAGCTCTACGGTCCCCGACGCATACAGACCACTAATCAATCTTACGAGCAATGGCGACGGCCGGCGCTCTCCGCCTCGGCCACGCTTCCTTCTTTCTCTCCGGCTACCGGCGCAGGTCTCCTCCTCCCTCATTTCCCACCCGCCGGAAGGTGCCGGCGCCCGCTAGAGTTTCGGCCCACCTGCACGATCTCTTCGTCGGGGTGGGCGTGGGACTCCCCTGCACCGTCATGGAGTGCGGAGACATCATTTACCGAAGCACCCTGCCCCGACCCACTGGCCTCACCCTTACCGGCCCCGGCGTCGCCCTCGCCTTCGCCGCCGTTTCCTACCTCTGGGCCACCCCCGGCGTCGCCCCCGGCTTCTTCGACATGTTCGTCCTCGCTTTTGTGGAACGCTTCTTTCGTCCCGCCATCCACAAGGTATTGCCTTTCGATTGATGCACAATATTATCGTTTTGCTTCCCTTTGTGCGCCTTCCGATCCCTTGGTCTATCGCTTCGTTTGGTTCGGTTATGCAGGATGATATTGTGCTCGGTAAGAAGCTCGGTGAAGGCGCCTTCGGGGTCGTCTATAAGGTCTCCTTGGCAAACCCCAAGCCTTCAATCAAGGTGTTCTCATAGTAATTTCCCAAATCATGTTGATTTTTTCTCAATTCAGTTGTTGGATTATTTCACTGGTCTAGAGATGTAAAGAGGGCTGTTGCCACCGGCACGGCACGACCGCTTGCACGGAACGGCACTGCCGCCTACACGGCACCGCACAGCAACCGGCACAGCACAGCGCGGCATGGCACGGCCGCCGGCACGGAACGACAGTCGGCAGCACGGCACGGCACGTTCGCCGGCAGGACACGGTACGGCACGACAGTCGGCATAACACTGCATGCCACGGCTCCCGGCACAGCGCGGCATGGTATGGCGGGCGTTACGGCACAGCACGGCACACCGGCACTACAGTCGGCATGGCACACCACTGCACGTCACGGAACGACAAGGCGGCCAGCACAGCGAGGCATGGTACGGCAGCCGTCACGGCAAAAGCACGGCACGCCGGCACGATAGTCGGCACAGCACTGCACGTCACGGCACGTCCGCTAGCACGGAACGGCACAGCAGCCGACACGACACAGCGCCACGCGGGGCATGGCACGGTCGCCGGCACGGAACGGCACTGCCGCCGACACAGCACGTCACGAACTGGACTCGTGTCATGTCCAGCCCAAGCACGGTCCATTGACACCACTACTCTAGTCATAGCAGTTTTCATGTCAACCAAGCGAGCATGACAGGGCTAAGCTCCTGTTTAGCATAATCCCTAATTCTTGTTCATTTGATTGGTTAAAAGGAAGGCGATTTGGTATTGAAGAAAGCCACCGAATATGGAGCAGTGGAGATATGGATGAATGAGCGTGTGCGACGAGCCTGTGCTAGCAGCTGTGCCTATTTCTTGTATGGTTTTCTTGAGGTACTCTTCTCTTATGTTCTGGGACACTGTCTTTTATCAACTCGATTTCTTTTGGGAAGAAACATTGCTTGATGTAACAAGTGCCGTGTGTTACTTCACAGAACAAATCTAAAGGGAAGGGTGGAGATGAGTACTGGCTCATTTGGCGTTTTGAGGGTGAGGACACACTTGCAGATCTCATCCAAAGCAAAGAATTCCCCTATAATGTCAGTATACTTTTGCAACCATTGTTCCAGTTTCATGTGCTCTATTTTTCTAATGTTGTTCTATCTCTGTGCTATTTAATTTTCCCAAGTATTTCTGAAGAGTATGTTGAACCCCATGAAGCTTAAGTATCTCTGAAGAGTTGCCAAGTTAGATGAAGTTTTTTATTAGTTCAACCAGCGTATGGAATAATTAATTCTTTTAGGGGAATCAGTTTATGAGATTTTTTTCCTTTTTGCCTTTCATAAAACACCTTTATAAGTAAACAGTTCAATATGACAAGGAAAAACTACAATGAAGTGATTCAAGTTAAGCCAAAGTGATCTAGCTAACTTCTGCAATAAGCATAATCCATGAGACAGTATGATACCAGTACACTAATAAGCATAATCTAACTAAGCATTGGTTATAGCTTCTAGTGCTTGTCACACAATTTTTCTTAGCTCTTTCTCGGAAGATGATATGCATTTTTGTTCCTTCGAATAGTTGAAAGTAACCGAGCCATTTTGTTGTATCTTGATTATTTATGTACTGTTGCAATAACTTAACAAGCGATACCTTTTGTTAAAGAAAAACTGATTATAGGGAAGCAGGATCCTAGTGATATGATTTAAAAGCTCAACATTCATCTTTAAGATTACGGTTAATGCTCATCACACTCATCGCAACTTTTGGATCAGTTCTATTACATTGTTTTTTCTGAAGTTCTTATGTTGTCTTACCTTTTCGTATCTGATTTTATTTGCAAGTTCTATCCTACTATTTCTTGATTTGCCCAACATCCATTTCTTCAGGTGGAGGCTAAGATTCTAGGAGAAGTTCAAGATTTGCCAAAGGGATTACAAAGAGAGAACAAAATTATTCAAACAATCATGAGGCAACTTTTGTTTGCTTTAGATGGTCTTCATTCGACAGGGATCGTCCACAGAGACATTAAGCCTCAAAATGTGATTTTCTCAGAAGGTGGAAATTGTCATGTCATAGTTCTGCACGGTTGAATTTATCTGTTTGTAGATTGCTTCTAATCAACAATAACTATAATTACAGGGGCTCGAACCTTCAAAATTATTGATCTGGGAGCTGCAACAGATTTGCGAGTTGGTATAAACTATATTCCCAAGGAGTTTCTGCTCGACCCACGGTAGAATGAGAAATTTGTTTATATATATCTGATCTTGCATATTTCTGTTCTATTATATTTTTGATATCTTTATCCAAAGGAGTTTATACATAGGTAGTTCTAAAACATTCCAACTGTTGTTGTTGTTAGGTATGCTGCTCCTGAGCAGTATATCATGAGTACACAAACACCCTCTGCACCTTCTGTACCAGTGGCTACTGCATTATCCCCTGTTCTGTGGCAGGTTCATCGATATGCACATTTTACTATTCATTTGTGTGCCAAAAGGCTGAAACAGTTATATTTTCATTTTTTTTTACCATACAATTAAGTAAATCTTTACTCTTTTGGCGTTTTTGTTCTCAACAGCTGAACTTACCTGACAGATTTGACATTTACAGCTTGGGCCTTATTTTCCTTCAAATGGTATGTTCTCAAAGTTCCAAGAAATGCTTGTCTTACCAGAATGTCCTAGTCAATTCCCAGCAATGCACACATATACAATCATTCACTATGAGTATTTTCTTGTTCAATCAAATCATCGAATACCTTTCTTTAGCATCATTGTGAATCTTCTACGATATAACTATATGTGAATTGTAGGCTAATAGAGGAGTTTTATAAGATTAGACCCTTATAACCCTCTGATTAGGGAGATTCTAGACAATGAGTTGTGAGTTAGGGTTTAACGGGACATCAAACCTTAAGTGAGGGAGATCGTAATGCCCCCAATTTAGTCTTATAGGTGAGTTGCATAGTAAAGGAGTTTTATAAGATTAGATGAGGTTAGCTACTATTAAGTTAGGCTTAAGCATTTTAACTTCTTGATATATATTCTATTTGTCAATCATCACAAATATTGCTTTGAGTTAAGTAGAAGAATGAGGCTAATTGCTACTTCTTTGTTCAGGTATTTCCGTCGCTACGGTCTGACAACAGCCTTGTACAATTTAACCGTCAGCTGAAGCGCTGCAACTATGACTTAAGTGCATGGAGAAATCTAGTGGAGCCCCGTGCCAGTCCAGATCTCCGAAAGGGATTTGAACTGCTAGATTTAGATGGAGGCATTGGCTGGGAGCTTCTCACTTCCATGGTTCGTTATAAAGCGCGCCAAAGAACCAGCGCAAAGGCTGCACTAGCTCATCCATTTTTTAAACGTGAAGGCCTGCTCGGTCTGTCCATTATGCAAAATTTAAGGCTTCAACAATACCGCGCGACGCAAAAGGACTACAGTGAAGCTGCCAATTGGATTATTAAGTTTATGGCAAAGTCAGGGACAACATCAGAAGGCGGCTTCACAGAAGCGCAACTCCAGGAACTGAGAGTAAGTAGCCTTAACATTTCTTGCGCCAGTAGTCATATGAAAAAAAGACTAGCTTATCGGAGTTTACAATGCTTGCATTGTTTCTTCTGCCATTTTCTGATCTAGAGTGCAATACAATGCAATTAACAGGAAATCAAGCCGAAGAAGGACAGTTTGCAGCAGCGTAACTTGCTCGCTTCCATACTCCGCGTGCAGAGGAAGTTAATTAAAACCCTAAACGAGAGCATGGATGATCTTAACAGACGGAGGAAAAGTATTTGGTGGAGTCGATGGATCCCCCGGGAGGAGTAAGAAAAGCTAAATGATATGCTGCAAATCTATAGATCCAGGGAATTGCTCCCTTGAAATGTAAAGGAATGTATATATGGCTTCGCTACTCGGCATACAAGAACATGTTCCTACTCACCCTTTTGAGTCACTTGTGATCAACAGCTTCCTAGTTTGTATCTTCTTTATAGTGGCTGTTCATTAGAAGCTAGGTTTCAAAAGTTGAAGACTCAGGGCGAGACAATTGGAATTTTAAAAGGAAAGATCTTTCATTTTTTTGATTTCGTACATTCAAAATAATACAGAATAAAAGATGCATGAAAGTTTGTGACACACTCGAGCCCACATCTAAGATGAATTTGAATGCTTTGAAATGGCAGAGGTAGTTAAGTTAGCTTTTCTGATGCACAGCAACAACATGGAGATCCATTTCCTTCAGCATGACGGAACGCCCACAGGAGTCGCATGGAGCAGTCCGAGAACCGCAGATACTCTCATGTTCAGAGAGCCCTCTGAAACGATCCCGAGCATCAGCTGCTGCAGCACCAGCTTGGACCATATCTCCGCAGAAGCGACAAGTTACCAAACGAAGTGGGCACATCAAGGATTGGTGTTCGACCTGTCACATAAGAGAATGAAGGTCTCGTAAACAAGAATGAATTTTCTTCCTTCGCATATACACATATACAAAACAGTGTAAAAGAGGCATCAAAGGAACAATCTACTGAATTAGTAATAGTTTTTATGAAGAAACCTTGATGCACGAAATATAAAATGTCATAAAAGTACTAAGAGTTCGTAGTTGAAACAAAAGCGACAAATCAAATTCTGTGCAGTTCAGATGATTTAGAGATCCAACAAAACAACAATGGCAAGCCAATGGGCCGCCTTCAGCAAATTAAGCTCGGTCATGCCATTATAACACCCCTCGCATTTTTATTTTTCTGATTGATAAACCTAGTTTCTCCCTTTTATTATTTATATAGTTGTACCAAATTGCTTGTGTAAGGCACAGAATACATCCATCTTGTGCCATCTACAATGAAGAGAAGAAACTCCGAAAATCAAGTGGTTTACAAACAAGTAATTGATGATAAACACTGAACAAAAGGTTTGTGGCTAATTTTTACATGGAATAGGTAATTGAATTTAGTGGCTCACATCCAAAAAATGTAAAGGTGGGAATCTATTAGATTAATATGCAATGATTGAGAGATCATGTATCTAGACCATTGAATAAACCATAATATCCTGACTAATTACAGGAAATATCTATTTCATAGAAGAGTAAGATTATGTAAAGTGATAAAATCAAATAGTTGTTGCCCAACTTCTTATAAAACAAATCCAGAACCAAGATTGTCAACTGCATAGAGCCTAATAGCACACAAGAAATAAACATGGAAGAAGTAGCATACCATTTGTTCCGTCTCTAGTATCACTCCACACGGGCAATGAAGTGGTTCATGAAACACCCTCATGTGCTTCTCCAACTTTCCTTGCTGAAAGGCTTGTCCACATTTATCACAATGTACATGGTTTGCCACTTCCTCCTTTCTAAGAACAACTCCACAACCATTATATTGACAAAGAACATTGTGTCGAATGCAATAGGCTTCATGGAGTAAAATGGTGCGGCTGGATATATAATGTTTGCAATTTCGGCATTCTACAGATTCCACATCAACTTGTGATGGAACAGTAGGATGTTCCCCAACCTTTTGCTTAACGTTGTCTTTATAAGCCACAGAGATTTTATACCTTGTAACACCTTCAAAACCAAAAACACCAATGCCATAGGTACCAGCAACCAGGTTCAGATCCTTTGGCCTTATTATCAGAGCCTTGGAGCCCATCTCATGAGATGACCATTCATGGCGATGCTGGGTCGGAAATATCATTGGATGCCTTGATACGTAAATATTGGTATCTCCATTACCATCTGCATCGAGCTTTATTTCAATATTGATCTGACCAGATGCAATTTTATCTCTCATAGCATCCTCAACAATGAACTTATAGTAACTACACTCCCCTTTTTCAACAATTCCTTCTTCAATCTTTCCCATGACAAGTGGTGTAAGAACACGATCTTTCCCTATATTGTTGGAAGCAGAGTCAGGTCCTTCTACGTCAACTTCAATGTCAGTCTCTAGAACAGAGACACTGGAAGCAGGTTTTAGCTGAAGAACCCTCAACTTGTAGTTTAGTTCACCATAACTGACAGTAATAATGTCACCTTCAGACAAAGTTGCATGTCTACGTAGAGTTGTCTCGAGCACGGCCTTATGGTTGGGAATATCAGAAAAACCCATCCCTTCTGGTTGTAATTTTGCATATGTTCCTTTAGGTAAGCTAACATAATGCACCTCAATTAGAGGAACATCTAGACGGACACCAGAGAATAAATTGTCCCATACGTTGGGAGGTAGTTCCACTGAACCATCTCTTGCAGTAAACTCTAAAACTCCTGAATGAGTTACTCGGAATCCACTCTGGACATCAGCATCAGAATCTGATGGAACTGATTCATTAGCCATCGACAGCCTAAAATGCATGGGTCCTTTATCCAGGGCACCTTGATCAGACAATTCTTGAAAGCAAGAAGGCGGAAGTTTGATTTTGTCTCCAAAGCCATCAAAAGATACAGCTTCAATTATTCGGGAAAATACAACTCCATTCCCGAGAAGCATGCCTTCTTCCTTTTGCCGCTCTGCCTGCAAGAAGAATTCAGTTTTATGCTGGTTCAAGTTATTCAAATAGGCAGACAAAGAAGTAGAAGCATTATTGACAATATTTCAAATATTACTTCAAAAAATGCATCATTCCACTTAAAGCATCACTAAGAACCAAGTTAGTTTTCTTACTTGCAGATTATAATGCTACACATAACTAAATTTGATTTAAAACAAAAAAAAAAACGCAGTTTTTGATTAATTGGGATGCAGATTGACATGCCATTTGTTAAAGGGGATGTTTAATCTAACCAACCCACACAATCTCCTGAAACTAACCAAATTTCATAAAGCAAGCCAAGAAATATGTAACCGTTACTTAGCAAATCAAAGAAGAAAAACAAAGATGCAAGAAAAAAAGCTCCTTTTTTTTAGCTACTCGCTCAAATCGCAATTGATAGCCCGGCAGAATAAAAGGATAAAGGAATATACAGAATAAAGAGGAGGAGAAAGAAGAGATGTAATACCTCGAGTTGGGCGCGAGCGGCGTCGAGGCGCTTATCGCGCTGGGCGGCTTCGATGGCTTCGCGTCGGCGGGCGGCCTCAGCCTTGGCCCGCTGCTCCCGGTCTAACTTGGCCTTGGCTCTAGCCTTGCGCTCCCTCTGCTCCTTTTCCAACTTCTCCCGAGCCACACGCAGCTCGAAATCCATGTCGATCGGAATGGTTCAATCGGATCGAGGCACTCCTGCGCGGCGATTCCCCTTTCCTCCTCTCCCCAAAAGTCCCGGATCGATGAAACAACAGGAACCCAGCGGGGATAGATAAAGATGCGAAGAGCTCCTCCTTTCTCGGAAGTCGGATTTCTGCTGACGCCGGCGTCGCAGCGTGCGTTCTGGTGGGATTATAATCGGCGAGGCGTCCCATTTTTTGTAAAAGAAGGCATAGGGAGGAGGCACGTGCATGCCGTGCATACGTACGCACGCGCGTTGGTACGAAGCATCGAGATGGTTCCGTTTCCGTAGCCGTTTTATATTTGTATCCTTTTTTTTATTAAAAAAAAGTTTTTTATTACTTAAAATAAGTATAAAATATTAAAAGAATACTTATTCTAATTTTATTAAAACTTACAATAATTTTAATTGAAATCACTATATATTATATAAATTACTATACATATTTTAAATCAAATTCATTATAATATTAGTAAAAATTGAGTGGATAAATAAAATACTTTTTTTATAGTCAATTGTAAGTCGGGGTGTTAAAAATAGACCCGATCCGATGACCCAATCCGAACCGACCTGAAAAAAATCAGATTCGAGTTGGACATTTTCAGGTTCGGGTCGGATTCGAGTTGGAGGTTTTTCGGGTTGAAAATTTTCGGGTCGGGTCAGGTTCAGGTTGATCTGGGTGGACCTAAATATAGGGTTTAATGGAATTTTTTGAGGTTAAATTGAATTTTATTTTAAAAATTAAGATGTTTTTATGTATATTAATATCAATGTTAGTATGTAAAGATGAAATATTGAGATAAAAGTGAAGAATTATAGGAAAAATAGCCCTAAAAAGTCATTTTGAATCGAATTTTCGGGTTACATGATTCCGGTTCGGGTTGGTCGGGTTCGGATTCGGGTTTAAGGATTTCGGGTTGAATTTGGGTTCGGGTCGAGTTTGGATTCAGGTTTAGTTATAAAAAAAAAAATCAACCTGACCCGATCCGACCCACTCGAATTGACACCCTTAATTATAAGTTTCAATTGCTCTGCCTTCATATAAAGTAATATAAAAAATGGAAAAATATAAATGAAATATTATTTTTAATAATTGCCTATTTAAAAGTTGTATCAAAATTTCTTACTGAATTTCCCAAATGTATTGGGCTTAATGTAACAATGGACCCGTGGACTGGGCGCGAATAATTCTTTTTATTTATTTTCTTTCCAAATTATAAATCAACAACAATCAAAAATAATATTATTTTTCTCTAAAAATAATATTATTTCCAATCTTATCCACATGCGCTCCAATACAAAGTTCAAACTCCTCCATCGAGAATGCGACACTGTGCTCATCCATCTCCTTGCGACTCATCATTCTTGCCATTTCCACCCTAAAGTTTTGTCAATTTAATTCCATATAATTTCCTGACCCATCAACCTCGTCCAACTCTTGGCAACCAAAATTCTTCAATTCCACTTGCCGGCTGATCAACCTCATCCAACTATTTTGAAGATCGAATGGGATGATGACACCAGAAATCCTCTCAACCATGATTTTTTTATTCAATCAATAAATCACAAATGAGCATGAAGCATTTGGATAATATCAGAGAATTTGTCAATTTACAGTTGATCATCTATCAGAACACTGATCAGGTAGAGGACCATGACTTTACTTCATATTGCTTTCGTTAAAAGCGTGATTTGCATGAGAAAGTAATCACGCAGAAGATCTAAGCAGTAATCCAAGGTTGGCCTGAATGACTTAGTTTCACCAATTTGGAAAAGAAAACTTTTTTTGTTTTTTTAGAAAGGAGATCATCTTTAGTTGTCGGCTAGTAAAAATTAGCGGTTTAGAGATTTGCAGGTCATCAAAACCTTCCCCGCTATTATTTGTAGGGTTCATCGACTCTGAGAAAAGTAGTGGACCAGGAGACACAAAAATTGATGGCTGCTTGCTTGTTTGCATTTGTATAAATTAGGAACCGTGTCATTTCGGTATTTTGCCGGCAGATTACACGAGTTTATCGTTAAAAATAGGATCTTGTTGAGCCAGTTTGGAATTCCAGAACTTGCTCCAGCTGGATAATACGGAAAGGTGTGAGCTTTTTCTACCTCTCTGGTTCGCTGCTGCTGTAAGAATTAGAAGGAGACGAGCGACTAGAGAAGCCTTGATGAGTTCTTCAGAGTTTGCTGCAGCAGCTTCTTTTCCTGCCTCCTTCTATGGCACCTGCACATATGCAGCTGGGATTGCTGGTAAGGTTTCTCCTTAACGAAACCATGGCTTCTAGGGTTTATAGAAACATGAAGAGTAAAAGAATGATTTTGGGGAATTCTAATGTCTGCGATCTTACCCGATTTCATGTTTTTACTATGTAAGTTTTGGAAAGGATTCTGTTTGGAGTTCATCCGTTCTCCTTACCTTGTCGTATGATTTGGGGATTCTTCCAATCGCAGACTAAAGTGAGAAAATAACAACTTCCTTTGATCTGTGTGCAGGCAATGTCTTCGCCTTCGTTTTGTTTGTCTCGCCCATGTAAGTTCACGTCATCAATTTTCTGTTCCTTGTTTGGATCTGTGCGCCCCAAATGCTTGATTAATTGCTTGAACTTGTTCAGGCCAACATTTCGACGAATTGTGCGGAACAAGTCGACCGAGCAGTTCTCGGGGCTGCCCTACATATATTCCCTCTTGAATTGCTTGATCTGTATGTGGTATGGCCTTCCTTGTGTATCATATGGAGTGATTTTAGTGGCTACTGTCAACTCCATTGGTGCTGTTTTCCAATTTGTGTATGTAGTCCTCTTCATACTCCATGTAGATGGCTCAAAAAAGGTGTGTGATTGATTTCCTCAAGTTGTTTTCAGCAATCGTTCCTAATACTCGCTTCATTTCTTCTGATAATTGCTCTGTTTTCAGCTGAGAATGTCCGCACTGCTTTTAGGTGTGTTTGGTGTTTTTGCCCTCATTGCTTATGTGAGCCTCGAACTGCTTGACCACCCGACACGACAAGCATTTGTTGGATATCTAAGTGTTGCTTCACTCATCTCCATGTTTGCTTCTCCATTGCTTATCATTGTAGGTCTTCTTGTTATTCTTAGCAGGTCTCTGATTAGTTCTCGATGCCGACAATTTGATTTGCCATTGTTCTTGTTTTTTTTACTTGATAGAATTTGGTGATCAAGACGAAGAGCGTTGAGTTCATGCCATTCTATCTTTCACTCGCAACCTTCTTGATGAGCATCTCTTTCTTTGTGTATGGGATGCTATTGCATGACTTCTTCATATATGTAAGTCTTCTGGAATCATGGAATCCACTGGCTGGCTTAGAGATACTGTTGTGTTTATTCAAAAAAGTTCTTGAATACATATTTCAGATTCCGAACGGGATTGGCGCTGTCCTGGGAATTGTACAGTTGTCGCTGTATGCCTACTACAGCAGAAAATCTGTAGCAGCATCTGGCTTGCCGTTGCTGGCTTCGTACTAAGGTTAAGTCTCGACGAGGTTAAACATAAAATACTTGTCATTTCCATGAATTTCCTTGTTCATGATTGCTGTCAATACTTTGTAAAGTATTGTAAGAGAGACATTCCAGTTCCATATGTTTCCAATTTTCTACCATGTTTTGGGTTGTCTATATGCGAGTATAAGCAAAATTAAATCATATGTATCAAGAACAATCACCTGTATTGGCATGCTGAATTTATTTCATCCAATCATGAATCATTTGTATCGTCTTCCTTGGCTTTCCTCTATTCTCATCGTTGTCTGGAGCATTTGTTAGACAGAATAAGGTTGCATTTCGGCAGAGTCCATCCATTGTAATATTCATGCTAAATGCTTTGAGAAACAAAGATAGTTGGTATGTGAACAGTATTGACAACTAATTTTGTGTGTTCATTTAGCTTCTGGGGATTCCTAGTTCTATCTATGAGATAGAAACTATTATGGTACGAAAACTGCAACTCTAGGTGTTTCCAATTTTCGAATACTACATAGTTCTACTCTTGTTATGCATATCTGCTAAAGAGCACAAAACTGAAAATAGAAAGATATTTGTTTTGTTATTAACCAATATTAGACTTCTCTTACCAATATGAGACAAACCTACAGGTCGCCTGGCTCAATTAGCCTAGGCGAGCAAGGTAGATCGGTAACACTGAACTTTGGCAGATCGTGCAAACTAGGCAAGGCATACAAATAACATTTCATATGAATCAAATACAAAGATATTTATTCCATATAAACTCAAGAATTTCTATTCCATTCCATAGGAATAACTATTTCATCCCTTTTCTATCCCACTCGACGAACTGTTTGCTGGCCCAAAACAGAGTGTCGGTTACATAAATCAATTTGTTGCATAGGTGCTCACAATGACGTGATCAGAGAACAAAAAACCAATTTGTTGCTTCCATAGTGACAATATTTAAATGGATGCCAGGGTTAGGAATGGTCTCCTTGCTAGTTTAAGTGTCCTTCAATCAGCCTTGAGCTCATCATATGCAGTGTAAATGAGCCACGAGATTGGATGTTACATTCTGACAATTTCTTCAAGGTCTTTATCAAGCAACTTAGATGGCATCTTCTTGCTCAATAAAGACTATTCAAGCAAGATGAGGTTGATTCCAGTATGCTGAGAAAAAATGATAACGGTGAAAAGATTGTTATTTGTCGCAAGCAATAATACAATAATGTATCTATGCACGGAAAATTACAGCTAGCATGCAATAAACAGATAA
>JBBMJZ010402800.1:0-13165 GCA_037833815.1 Zingiber zerumbet
CTGGAGGCGCCTCCAACCTCGTCCGAGGCGCCTCCAGGCTCCCGAGTCGCACGGGTGGATCAGCGCAAGCCTGGTCGTAGCTTATCCCATTGAAGGCGCCTCCATGCACCTTCAAGGCGCCTCCATGCCCTGGTCTGAGGCGCCTCCAGCTCCTCTAGACAGCTGGCTTCGGCTGGGACCCGAGGCGCCTCCAAGCCCCATAGAGGCACCTCAGAACTGTTCATCCGAGGCTGTTTTGTGCACTTCAACCCCTGCAAGATATGTTAATCCCAAAAATACTCTGCAGCATAAAGTTAGCAGGAAACGACAGTCAACAGACTGTCCGGGTCTGACTTTGGATTTCCGACCTGAAAACCTTAAATCGACTCGACGCCTACTGTTCCCTCTACAGGGAACGCATGTAGGAGAACAAATAATATAATGCATTAATTGTCAATCGATATTAGGATTTAGGGTACTCAAAAAAAATATAGAACCATGTAACATTAATCTGAGACAATCACTTGAATAAATGTGAAAGTGATCATAATAACTCGTTCGAAGAACAAATAATACAGTGCATCAATTGTCAGTCACATTAGGATCAAGGGCACTCAAGAAAAATATTGAACCACCTACCATTGAATCTGAGAGAATATCTCCTTTTTTTTAAAAGAAAATATAACATTTCATCCTATTTTTATTTTGAGAATATTAATATTTTTAGGTAAAAAAATATAGTCGGAGGGAAGGTTTAAGATTTAGGCCAGTGGACTTTTTTGAAACTAGTATTTAATATGAGAAGAGGGAAATGACGTATAAATACAAATTTTAATGAAAATAAGGGCTTGTTTACAATATTCCCTAAAAACATTGGTAGTTATTTCAGAATCTGTTTCCATTCGCCGGCGTCACCGCCGATGCCAGCCGATCCGTAGCTGCAGCAGGGCCGGCAACCGCTGCCGATTCCTAGTGGTAACGCCGCCAACCCTCGTGTTGGGAGAAGACCCGATCCCCATTCATGGTGGCTGAAGAACTGATGCCCTGAATAATAATCTTCCTCCGGTGCTATAAATTCAGTCAACTATATCATGCTCTTTCTTCTTCATCACTTTCCTTGCTTTTCAGGAGGAAAAGGATAGAACTTAAAGACAAGCAAAAAGGAATGAATAGACGATCTGAAGACTGTCGAAAGAAAGTGAATATCCCCGCTTCTACAATCGGATCGAGGATAGGGGTTCCTCGCCCGAAGAGAGCAGATACGGAGGAAGATGATTTGGCGTCGTCTCATACGCAGCGACCATTGGAATGATGTCACTGGTAATCAGTTATTCGACGCAGGAGAGAATACTTCTAATTTTTTTATCAATAACTCAAATAATCAAGGTAAATGGAAAGGAAATGAGCGCTCAGTGGAAGGAAAAGTCGTTTGATTGGTGAAAAAGGCTCACGGTGATGACCATGAAAAGCCAACGCCACTGCCCACACCAGTAACTCATCACTGCACCAAATCCATCCACGAATCAACTCATCAAACAAAACAGCAACTTTTAAATTGAAGGTCGCCAAATTTCAATAAAAATTTGATTTTTGATAGGAAAAAATCATTTAATTGCAGGAAAAAGAAAGGAGAACCAGAAGCGAGGCTTCAGTGTGTGTAACAACATTTGTAAGATCATAGACCAAAAGGCCTCACTGAAATACGCTAAGATCTTGGAGATCATTCCTCATCAGCCATTTTTATATACCAAAAGAAATCCATAAAGCACTAAGCGAAGATGCAATGAGTTTTTTATGATCAGAAAAAATACTGTCCTGAACAAAAATTTAAAACAAAACACAATTTTTTGTGAAGACGATACAATAGAGATTGAAAGAATAGGCTTCAGTGTGTGTAACAACAATTTTAAGATCATAGACCAGAAAGCCTCACTGAAATCCGCTAAGATCTTAAAGATCATTCATCATCAGCCACTCATATATACCAATGGACAAAGGATGCAGCAAAATTCTGATCCCGAAAGAAAACACTATCATCATAAAAGCAAAGGAGCAAATTTTTTCCTCTAAAAGGGAAAACAGAAGGGATTAAAATAGTAAGCTTCAGCGTACAACAATAATATTAAGATCGTATACACGAAAGCCTCACCGAAATCCGCTAAGATGTTTAAGAGCGCTCATTATAATGTATTTCTCTAAGAGAAGAAGAATAAATCCATGAAACGATCGACGAAATCACCGAAACTACATACCGACAAGGATGAAGGAGATAGCCCAGTAGATGTAGAACCTGAGGGAGGCGATAGCGACGAACTGAAAGGCGATGCAGCGAGAGTTCCTCCGCTTTCTATTTATAGAATGGAGGAATTGGACGGAGGAAAGGGAATTGATTAGGGTTTGGGGGCAAGGGTTGCGGCGCCGAGATGGAATGCGTCTCGGCCGTCCGATTTAATAGGAGAACCAGGATCAATTGGGCTAAAATACCGGTTTAGCCGTGAGGCCCGGCCCATTAGAGCCTAATAAAAAACAATTATATAATTATATTAAATATTATTTTTTTCATAAGATTTCATTTACACGAAAAAAGGTCATAAAAATTATTTTAATCAATAACTCAAAGATAATTATTTGTGAATATAATGAATATTAGGATTGTCCAAATAGGCATGTACATATAATCATAGGATCCTCCTCGACGAAGGATTAGTTGTTATTAGCCAACTCACACAAATTAGCTCCGACCGAACGGGTGACATGACTCATGGAGTTTCGGTGAAGGCGACAACGAAATGAACCAGCATGAGTGGTGGGCGAGCATAAGCAATTCATCTTTTGACTTACTTGCTTGGTTAAGATTGCCTTTCGATCTTTAGGATGAAGTGAGGCGACCATGACAAATTTAGGACTTTTCTCTTCCTCCGAAAATCTTTCGGTCCTCACATTGATCTTCTTAGGGCTCATTTCTTCGGTAGCCATGACCTAACACTAATAAAAACAAATTTAAAGTTAGTTTTTAAGATTTAATTAAATTAGCATAAGAAATCATTAAATTGCTTCCATATTGAAAAAGGAGAGGGTGAAGAGTTATCAAGAACTCCACTGACAAAGATGAAAAAAAAATCAACAATTACATGAAATAGAGATTAAAGGGACAATCAAGTGAAAGTATGCACTTTGAGTATCTATTTAAATTAACAATTAGCCATAATCTCGTTTAAATATAGTAGTCTTGCTTTGGAGGATCTAAAATTAGATAATGTGCATTTTTAGCTCTTATTTTGGAAAGAAAAGATTAAGCTAAACTACCAATTAGAGATCTAATAGGGAGAGAAATAGGTTACTAGGGCGTCCACAGTGCCTATATCTTCTCATGGCCACAAGAGGTTATTGCTAGAATAAATTCAGCCTAATGCGCAAGGTGAAAATAAATAACTCTTTTACAATTATATCTAAATTTTGATTTTGTTTAAATTAAACGGAAAATATACTTTTTTGCAATAGAGTTTAAATTAAATTTTATAAATAGTGTATGTTTGATACATTTTTAGGGATGCACAATTATTCGGTTAAAAAAAATTGACCAAATAAATTTATTTTAGAAATTCAATTTTTATTTTTAAAAATATCAGTTAATTCTATTAGAGTTCAATTTTCGAATTAAAAATTTTGTTTAACAAAATTTACCAAATTAACCAAATTATTAAAAATAAATTTTAAATTTTATTTATTAGGATTTATATATCATTTATAATATTTATTTAATATTTTATATTTAATATTATTTGTAATTTTTTTTATTTTAAGGCGGAATTATAATAAGAAATATTAAAATTTAATTATTAAATTTGTATATTTTAATTAATTTTTAAATAAATTCGGTTGGTATTAATTGATTTTTAATTTAATTTTAACAAAACTTTGATTCGGTTCGAACTTCGGTTCGATTCAATTAGCTAAAATTAAATAGGCTAAATATGTTTTCAATTAATTCAGTTCAATTATTAACTAAATTAATCGAATGTTTACTCTTATGCATTATTATGCTTATTGTACTTTAGATAGTGTATTTCAGGGTGAACAGTTGTGTAACCACGTGGGGATGAAAAATGTGACCACCCTCTAATTTTTTTTTAATTTAATACCAAACTTTTACCACTATTTTGATTGATTGATTTATTATCTCGTTCTAAAAAAACTAAAATTAATCTATATTTGAGAAGTTCTAGACCAATCCACACTTTTACATGGAAATATCACAAATTGAAATGTTAAGGAATAAATTTTAAAAATAAAATATATAATAAAATGCATTAAATCATAGAATACAGAGTGAGGGTGGTAAATTAAAATAGGATCTAGTTAAAACTAAATCCAACAGGTAAGTATAAAGATAAGGATTACCACTACAAAAAAAAAATCCTGATTACCAATGGAAATTTTTTTGACAAACTGTATTCCGTCGGTATTTTCCAATAGAAAATAGGATTCTGTTAGAAAATTGGTCAATGTTGTAGCTAGGGTTGCTTAATTAACCGGACTTACCGATGAAATTTTATTTCTGTAGGTATTTTTTTGACGAAATTAACTAGACTTACCAACGGAAATTATCTATGAAAATTAATTTCCATCTGTGAATACGGATGGAAATAGATTTTTGTTGGTAATCTCGGTTGAAAAATTAGGGCATACTCCGATTTTTCTTATGCACGCGACTTCTCCTTTATCAGCCTTCAGCATGTGGCTGGAGGCTTTTCCAACCGTCAGCACAGGACCGACAACTTTATCACCCGCCAGCATGCGACTGATGGCTTTTCGGCCACCAGGACTCGACCGTCGGCTTGGCCGATCGCCAACACATGACCAGTGATTTTCCGGCCGTTAGAACACTACCAGTGGCTAGGCTGGACGCCAGCTCACAGTCGCCAACTATTGGCTGCGAGCTTGGCCACGACTAGCGACTTGGTCGTGGATGGCAATGTGGTCGGTTGCCAGAAACGCGACCAATGCCTTGGCCGGTCACAGCTTAGGCAGCCACCAGCTGTTGACCACAATCTTGGTTGCGGTTGGCAGCTAGTGATGTGTGTAAATCTACAAGTGCACTATGTAATAGTGATCCACATGAATTGTTGATTAAACACTAGCAAAGTTCGCAAAGCAAGTTAACTAGATAATCATGTAGTATGTGGTCACAAGAAAACTTAAGAGAATGAGAGTTGTTAGTTGATAAAGTTTGAGGGAGAGGCGTAGAAGAGAACTGAGTCAGAGAAGTGAGTGAAGGGAGAAGTGATTCTAGAACTTTGGTTTCTCCTAAATGATCGTAAACACCTAATCTATGTTTAATTTCCTATCCTCAATGGTATTTATGTAGATAGAACATCATATGGTATACGATATGAACTTTTGGTACTACAATGGTGTACCAACCATAATCATTGGCTACTTTCAGAATGATCGCAACTAGTGATTGAAACCTAAGGGGGCCCTTTTACCACTCGACATATAATTAACCACTTTTCCTACTGCGTAACAATGAATTAGGTTTGATCCATTAAGCTCTATGATGACATAGGGTTCCTCGCGTCATACCTGTAGATCCCTTAGCGGTCGGCTAGAGGGGGGGATGAATAGCCCTACATGAAATTAAATAAACCTTTCTTTAACTTTTATAGTTTTAATAAAACAAACACTTGCATAAAAGAAATAAGGGACTGATTAAAAAGAGGAGAAACAAAAGAGTTACTTAGTTTGTAATCAGGGGATTGCTAATTTAAGGCAGTTAAAAATCACTCAAAAAGACTCCTTGGGGTAGAGTAGCCTCTTACAACATTGACGACTCACAAACAAGTAGTAGAATAAAAAGAGAAGTATTTACAAGTGTTGTTCTGACTTATTGGGCCAGGGCTATATTTATAGTCTTGGTCGGGGCACCTGAAAGACTTCTAGGTGCTTGGAAGGGGATACAACTTTATTCCTGTCGCAACAGAATGCGGCACGTTGCGTTTGGCTGAGATTTCAGGTTTGGGCGCTTAGACCAAAAAGTCAACATTTTGTTGACTTTTGGTCCCAATTTTTCGCTCTAGTTACGCTCGTATTGGTTTGGGTCTTCCGCTCCGGTTCCACTTGCTTGGGTGATTTCGGCCATCCGGAATATGGCTTACTCGAACCCATTTTCCGGCCTTAGAGTAGTCTTTCTCTCCGGTTTCTCATCCCTCGGAAATATCGTGCGCCTCCTTCTCGTCCTCCAACGTACTCTTCAGTAGTGCCTTGTCCCTCGGACGCATCGAGCCTGTCGGCTCTCTCCCGTGCTGTCTTTCTCGCTAGCTGCGTCTTTCGCTTGACTTCTTGTGCTCCTAAATTCATGCACACTTAGACACAAGGTATCAAAATAACAACAGGATCTCACTTGACTTGGTTGATCACATCAAAACCATCACGGGGTACTTATAATCTCCCTCTTTTTTATGTGAGCACCCCCAAGTTAAGTTAGGGTAAACCAACTGCAAATAACAGTTATAAAATAGCAAGTATAAAAAAAAATATATACCATCCCTCTAGACGTAATATCTAATTCTCTCCCTTTGATCACATTAAAATGGGGTAGTCTATGCAAATAATTGGAAATAAATGAAGCAAAGTATAAGGGGTAAAATATAGTGACTATAAAGAAAATCAAGAAGTTTTAAGTTTCAATTTATAAATTAATTTTGGAAAAAATTTAGACATGGAAAATTTTTTATAACAGTTGAGCAGGCATAAAAAAAATTATGTAAGCATAAATCAATTAGTTTCTACATAAATACATATTTTCCAAAAATAATGCTAAAAAATAGTTATTAACCTCGAATTTTTTTTTAAAATATTTTCTTAGAATGTATAATAGCAAGTAACTTTGTTGAAAAAATAAAATTTTAAAAATTAAAATTTTGAGAGTTTTTAATATAAAAAAAAATTATATGGATAAATAATTTATAATAAAGTCACCAATAATAAAAAAAATTCAAAAAAAATTTACATAGATAGAGAAAATGATACAATTTCACAAAAAAGTTAGGATTAAATTTATTTCAAATAAAAATTATATGAAAAAATTATTTATCCAATTTTAAGCAAGAAAATATTAAAATATAAGACATGAATAAAAAATCAATTCAAGCATAATTTTTGAATCCAAAATAGATTCCTTCCTACTAGATTAATAAGAATTTTTTTGGAATATATTTTTATGATGTTCTTCTAACTTGGCCCTTATGAAATCTAAAATGTCAATCAAGTCCTCATTTATATTTAAAATTTCTACCATTAGCATGTAGAAAATTTGCGTATGAATCATCTTTTTCTATCATTTCAATTTTTTCTTTTAATTTTGTATTTTCATCTCTTAGTTTTTCAAATTCTTCTTTTAGGCATGCATGTTCTTTCTTTGACTTTATATACTTTGTTCTCTTTTTATATAATGATTTATTTAGCATTTGTATAATTTTAAATAATTGCTCTGGAGGAAGCTTACTGTTGGTGCAATCAACCTTTAGGATTTCGATATTTGACAATATGACCAAGGGTTGACCCAAACATGACTTGATGTTTGGGAGAGAGAAGTCTAGTTAGGACTAGATGACTAGCAAAGGTAAGTCCTAACCAAAGGTTAGGCAAAGTGGAAGACCTAGTGAGTAAAGCCAGACCTTAGTGAGTGAAGCTAGGTAGTAGAAGTCCTGGTGAGTAAAGTCAGACCCTAGTGATTGAAGCTAGGTAGTGGAAGTCCTGGTAAGTGAAGCTAGATCCTAGTGAGTGAAGCTAGGTGATGGAAGTCCCGGTGAGTGAAGTCGGACCCTAGTGAGTGAAGCTAGGTGGTGGAAGTCCCGGTGAGTGAAGTCGGGCCCTAGTGAGTGAAGTTAGGTGGAGGAAGTCCTGGTGAGTGAAGTCAGACCCTAGTGAGTGAAGCTAGGTGGAGGAAGCCCTAGTGAGTGAAGCTAGGTGGAGGAAGTCCTGGTGAGTGAAGCTAGACAATCCTAGGAGGTAACCCTAGGTTATACTTGAACACTGTTTTTATCTATTGTGCTAACTCAGTGTTGCAGGGAAGTCTGGCTAGGTTGACGGGATGACCGGATAGCTGGCACGAAGTCCAGACGGGTCGAAGGGCTGACCGGACGTCTGACAAGGGAGTGACTGTGAGAACGCGTTCCCGGAAAGGGAACTTAGGCGCTGATCCAACTTAGAGCCATTTCGAAACTCTAAGTCAAGATCCTGACTAGATTCTGGTCTCCGTGAGACGAAATCTAATTACTATTTTATGTTTATTATGTTTTCTGTTCTAACTCTGTTTTGCAGGAGACTAACATTTATTGTGTAGAGTTAGAACTGACCGGGATCGGTCGACCGAACCCCCAAGCAGTAGCAGATCAGAGCTCCAGCAGATGAACCAGGGGATCGGTCGACCAGACCTTGGGATCGGTCGACCGAACCAAGGATAATCGTCAGCTGGATTCAGGTTAGATGGACCATGTCAGAGCAGCTTATCGGTCGACCGGACCTAGGGATCGGTCGACCGAACCAGGATAGGAGTTGACCCAGACGAAGCAGAACGAACGAATCGGATGAGGTGGAAGTCATCTGATCGGCCGACCGAATCGGGGATCGGTCGACCAAACCGGGGATTGGTCGACCGAACCGAGGATCGGTCGACCGATCCGCTTCGAGTCAAACTTGATCCCGAGCTTCGAGGTTCTGGATCAGTGTTGCAGAGCCTATAAAAGGAAGCCTCGGGGAGCAGTCTCTTAATCAATTCGAACAGAACATCTTGTGCTCCTGTACGCTGCTCTAAAGTCATCAACTGCGCTTTGCTACTCCGACATCTGACGTCTTATTTCTTCACCTCTGTATTGTCGGTATACTTGTTCTTCATTTAATACTTGTACTCTCAAATTATAATCATTTTACGGATTGATAGTGATTGTCCACCGAAAGCGGTCAACGACTACGGACCTTAGAGTAGGAGTCGACCTAGGCTCCGAACCAAGTAAAAACCTTGGTATCTTTTGTCATCTTTGTGTTTCTTTGTTTTAATTTCCGCTGCGTACTCTTACAAAAGTTTTAAAATACTATTCACCCCCCCTCTAGCGTAAACTTCGATCCAACAGATAAAAACTCGAATAAGCTCGTAAGTCATGAATATATTCGATAAATAAAGTTGGAACTCGGCTCGATTGTAAATGAGTCAAACTCAAACATTCAAGAATTCAGATCGGCTCGATTACACCCCTAGTTTTTTTTACATTTTTTTGTCTTTTTTTGTTTTATGTTTTTCTTTTGTTTTTTTTATGTTTTTTAATAAAATATCATATATTCCCATTTTTATTTAATTTTTATAATTTAGAATAAAATTTTTGTTATAAAAAATTAGGGGTATTTTTTTGTTTAAAAAAAAATCGTTAACCCCGAAATCAAGAAAACCCTCATTTTTCCTAGATTTTCTGATTTCGGGTTGCATGTCCCTTTTATTGACGTGTCAGACATAGATCATTATTCGAGAATCGCCGATTACCTAAACTAAACAGGGTTTTCGTTGATAACCTTAGATGAATAGCCAAGATTAACAAGGATAACCCCCAACCAAACACACCCTTATAGTTTGACCATAACAGATTGGTACATCAGGTGGCAAAACAGGTTAGGTATGAAAGATGGTAGAGGAGGGAGGTGGAGCTCTAGAGCCTCAATTTCATCAAAGCTATCTCTTTACATCTTAGACTAGTTAGACTAAAGTTTTTCAATAGAAAAATTAAATATATATTTTCTTAAAAAAGATTTTGTCTAGAAGTAATTATTGCTCTGATACTCAAGAAGATTCCTGTGCCTCCCATAGCTTAGAAGTTAATTTTTAAAATGTATATTTAATTGATTAATAGTTAACCCTGAAACTAACTCAAATGCCAATTAATTTTTATATTTTAAATAAAATTAATAAAAATAAAAATAATAATTATCTCACAAATCTTATAAAGGCTCTTTGTTTGAAAACGTAGAAAAAAGGAGATGAACTTAGGTCAAATTAAAATCAACTTAATTATTTCAACTTAAATTAAAATCAATCAAGTTAATGTAACCAAAACTAATTTAACTTAAAATTTAAACATAATTAATAATACTAATAATTAATTAATCAAACTCATTTAATTAATATAATTAAATTAAATAGCCCTAGACTAATTAATTAAGTAATCCAAATTTAATTTATAATCTTACTTAATAAATTAAAAATAAATTAGTCTAAACTAATTAATCAAATTAAAATATTAAATAACTAAATTAATTCAACTTAATCAATTATTTGAATTAAAACCTCTTAATCAAACTCAAACTAAACAAACCAAACTAATTAATTCAAAATAATTATTTATTAATTTAGTTAATTCAAATCCATTAATTCAATCTAATTAATTAATTTAATCAACATAATTAATTTAATTATAACTCAGTTATAATTAATTAATTAAGTAATCTAATTAATTAAAAACTAATTAATTAATCAACTTAATTAAATAAAATACATTAATTAATCTAATTTAATTCATTAATTCAATTAAAAATTAATTAACCAAAAAATCAAATTAATAAATTAAATTAAAACTAATTAATAACAAAATTTAATGCTAATTTTTAAATATATTTAATTCAATTAACTTACATTTAATTAATAACTTAAAAACAAACCCAACTTAAATAAATAATAACCTAATAATTAATTAAATCTAATTAAAACTTTTAATCAAACTTAATTAATTTAATTAATTACTCAATTCAACCTAATTAATTTAACTTAATTAATCAATTTAATTAACTTAACCTAATTAATCAATTAAAATTAATTCAATCTAATTAATCTAATTCAATTATACCTTAATCAAATTCATTTAGTTAATCTAACGTAATCGAATTAAAACTAATTTAATCAATTAAATCTAAATTGATTAATTAAACTAATCAACTTAATTTTAAACTTAATTGAAACTTTTAATTCTTAACAAATTAATTCATCTAATCTAATCCTTTAATTAAACTTCAACTTAATTCTTAACGAGCTTAAGTAAGTTGACTTTTAAATGAACTTAATTAAAATTTAATTTGATTTTACAAAAGTTTAACTTAATTATTTTTTTTAACAATTACTTAATCTATTTAAACAATTTAATTCAATCTAATTAACAAAGTCAATTAAATAATTTGAAAAATAGTTCATCAAGATAAACAGAATAGCTCTAATTTAATTAACTCAATTAACTCAAAATTAATTAATAATTAAGCCAACTCTTTACTTAAACATTACATTTAGATATAGGTGACTCAAAAATGAGTTACAACTAAGTTGAAAAATACTTAAATCCTTTGATCTAATAATGCTCAATTATAATTAATAATTTATTAAGTTTTTATAAAATATCTTAATAATCTAGTAAGTTGTGAGAATTAAGGAAAACAATAAATGTCTAATTTAGACTTGAATAAATAATAAAAATAAAGTAAAACAAAAATAATATGCATGCTTGGACTGTCAGGGAATTCAGTTTTAATGCTTAGAAATCTAGCTTATCTATTTTAGTAAATAAATTGCACACTCAATTTCTAGAAAACTCAATATCTTTATTTCCCCTAACCAAAAACTTCTTTATTTGCCTAGAAAATTGTCTTAGTAAATTGCAAAAGAAATTTAAAAAAAATCTTTTTATTAAAAATATCATTTATCTTCAAAATTTTAGTGAGTAATTTATAAATTTTTAAAAACCTAGGAAATTTTAGAAAATGTGAGTATTTTTTTTCCAGAACTAAGTGTTTTAAATTTTACATATATAAGATGTGTTGGTGCATGTTGCATTGATAATCTAATTTTGATGTATGATAAATAGGTTAAAGTTAGATATGTTGTTTATCTATTACTTTACCGAGTGTGTAGGAATTGACGAGTCTAAAGGAATGGACACCGGGCTAAAATTCAGTTAGGTTCGCGAGACCAGATAGCTAGTTCAAAGTCCAGATAGGTCGAAGGGGCGACCGAATATCTGATAAGAAGTTCAGATAGGTCAACAGGTTGATCTGATATCTGACAAGAAGTCCAGATAGGTCGACGGGCTAACCGGATATCTGGTTGGAAGTCTAGTTGGGTCTGCAGACCGGACAACTGCAAATTGGTAAGTAAAGGTAAGTTACTGGAAGAGAGTGACTCGGTGAGGATGCGTCCTGTTTGAGGGGTAGTAAGCGTCAGTTCAATTTAAGTCCATTTCTAAAACCTAAATTGAGACTCTGACTAGATTTTGGTCTCAGTAAGATAGGATCTAACTCATAAATCTTTATGAAATATTCATGAATATATTTTTCTAACTCTATGTTATAGAGAAAAATGTAGACATTCAAATTCTGCATATGTAGCAACTGACAAAGCTTGATTCCGAGTTTGGAGTCAAAAGTTATGATCTTTGGAAGATTGCTGTGTCAGACCAGTAGTTGGAGGCACTTACAAGCAGTGGAAGGCGCCTTAAGCTTGAATTTGAAGGCGCCTTAAGCTTGAATTTGAAGGCGCCTTAGAAGCACTTTGTAGACGTCTTCTAGAGGATAAAACTTGCAGTTTATAGATTTTATCATCATCGAAAATAGGAGGATAATATTTGCTTGTGGAGGTGCCTTCGAGGAGGTTGAAGACACCTTCCATAGCCTATATAAGCCATGTTTGTGCATGACTCAAGACAGAACTCACATGCAAGCTTCTACGCGTCTAATTGAGGTTTCAACTGCTCCAGTCTACTGCTGTGACTCTGGCACGATGCTGTTGCGTCTGACTACTGTAGAGGAACCGATCGACACCGAGCCTAAGCTGACAATCTTTGAAGGTGTTGGGTAACGAGCTGTAATTTGTTTATTTAACTATTTGCAATAGGACAAGTGCAGGGTGTTGCACTTGTTCCATTTTTTTGTGTACTCAATTTCCTTTTTTGGAGGTACCAGAAAAGGCATTTTAGTGGATTACCCATCAATAGGTCCGTAGGACCTAGGTCTTGGAGAAGTTGTCGCCGAAGGCTCCGAACCAAGTAAAACCGCTGGTGTTTTCTTGTGTTATTCTTTTTAGTTTTCCGCTGCATGTACTTTGAGTTCAAAAGAAGAAAATAAGTTTTTAAAAACATGTGATTTACCCCCCCCCCCC
>JBBMJZ010402809.1:0-29312 GCA_037833815.1 Zingiber zerumbet
TGACGTCACGAGGCGGCAAAGGAGGCTGGGGAACACACGAGCCCCCCGGATCTCTCAATTCCAAGCTTGAAAATTGATGGGGAAAACTTAGGGGGGCGGCGGCCAAGGGTTCTAGGTTTTTGTCTCCCCGGAGGCTAGGTTATTTTAAGCTTTATATAATATGTAAACAATTGCTACACGATACTTATAAAAATATTGGTCAAAAGTCTAGCCATTAATCCCCTTTAATTTTTTTTTTCAAAATTAAAGATTATTTGGAGAGGAAAACTTGTTTCGTAAGAGGGGGAAAAAAGGATAATTAAATAAAAAAATAATAAAAATAAAAATAAAATAAAACGTGTGCACAAAAGTTGTTATTTTATTAATAAAGGTGCTATCCAATCTTTTATATATATATATTTCCTAAGGTACGAAAAGTAAGCTCAAGTAGGGATGTAAATGAACCAAGCCGCTCGTGAGCTATTCGAAGCTCGATTTGATAAAAGCTCGTTTGAGCTCGTTTAATGAGGCTCGTTAAGATAAACAAACCAAGTTCAAGCTTCGCAATGCTCAGCTCGTTAACTCGTGAACATGTTCGTTAAGCTCATGAATCAACTTTTAAATAAAAAAATGATAGTTTTTATATTGAATTTCTAAATTTTACACTCTACTTATGAAAAATATTGATAAAATATATTAAAATTATTTATTAGAATAAAATTATAAATTTTAATAAAAATATTATAATTTTATATAAATATATAATTTAGTTTTTAATAAATATTTAAATTTATAATCTATATTTATTAAGATCATTTAGGCTCGATAAAAGCTCGAATAAACTCGTGAGCCATGAATATATTCGTTAAATAAAGCTCGAGCTTGGCTCGATTATAAACGAGTCAAGCTCAAACATTCAAAAGTTCGGCTCGGTTCGGCTCGATTACACCCATAGCCGATTTTGACTGAATGAACCTATATTGATTTTATTTAGGTTCATTTGGCCATAATTTAAAAAAAAATCACCATTTTCAATATATTGCATCAAATTAATATTTGATAGTATTTTTACAATCAAGAGAAGTAGACAAATATATAGAACTGATTTCATATCATTTCGAGGTCTCTAGATCCATTAGCCGGTTGGACCTAGAGACTTTGGAATGATATACAGTCAGTTTCTATATGTTCATCTAGTTCTCCTAATTATTAAAATACTATCAAACATTGATTTGACCCAATATATTGAAAGCAGTAATTTTTTAAATAGAAATGTGTCTAAAAAACTAATTCATATTCAAAAAATCACTGCTCTCAAGATATTAGGTTAAATTGATGTTTGATATTATTTGTACAATCAGGAGAACTAGACGAACACATAAAAACTGGTTTCATGTTATTTCGAGGTCTCTAAATCCATCAACTAATTTTGACCGAAATTAATTAAAATTTTTTTAAATAGAATAAAATTGATTTAGCTAAAAAAAATCAGTCCACTGATTTATTTTTATTATCAAATTAATTTAAAAATAAGAATAAAATAAAAAATGAGTATTCAATTTGATAATTTTAAAATTATAATAAGTGATTTAGATATTTTGGAATGTAACTATTGGTTCGGTAAAAAACGATGATTGAAATATTTTGAAAATTTATCTATTCGGTTCAATAAAAAAGGTTTGACGGATAGAAGAGACGTCTAATCATTGCAACGGTTTTTCGTTAGGATCGGATAAAAGTTTGGCGGGCAGGGAGGTATATTTTTTCATTTCAAATTTTATTTTTGGTTTGTGTTTACCAAGACATCAAGGACAAGCATCTTTATAAATGTATTGCAAAAGGTTCAACTCCGTTTAGATAAAGTTGACTTTGTTCAACTTTCCAATTTTCATCTACTGTTTTTGATATGAGACTGTCTGGCCTCTAGAGTACTCCTGTTTGCTCCCACTGCATAAAAGTCAGCGAGTTCACCAATATACAAATTTCTACCTTCAGCTCGTCCTAATTAAGAACATCTCTAATAATTAAAATTCTATAAAAAAAAATTATAATCTCAATATATTACATCATGCCACATAACATTCTAAAAATCTATTAAAATATTTTTAATAATTAGAACTTTAAATAATTTTTATATGATATATTTTATAATATATAATTATATGGCTACATGCATATTATATCAATTTCAATATAAAAAAATAGTTTTAAAATTTTATTACTATTTTTTAACAACAAACTTTAAATTTTACATTGGCAATGATTAAAATTTTTTTATGTAATTTTTTTATTTCATAAATCTCTTTAAAATTTTAACAATTAGAGATGCTCTGAACAGCGTTAAACTAAACTGGATCCTGGATACTTGTCTCCTCCTTATTTTATAGTTAACACATGAATTTATAAATTTATCCGTAGATTATTTTTATTATCAGTAAAGTTATACGATGGGTTTAAAAAAAAACCTAAAGAAAGTTCCATAATTGGGAAATTCTTAAAAAATGGACTTACTTTAAGATTTTTAAAGGGCACATATATTTTCTATTTTATCTCTCTCTCGTGTTGCATTCAAATAACACACTGTAGTACTGTTAAATTTCAAACAATAATGTGATGCATTTCAAAAATTAACAACGTCGTCACAGGTATAGCCACATTGCTGGGAGGGAGTGCGAGAGATCAGATCTCCTAGTAAAAAAAATAATAGGTTAGAGGATGGTCCACTCTCAATTGAGATTAAATTGTAATTACGATCTGGTCGTAATTGGTTGTGATCTCTTTATTAATTTATTATTCCTACCAGGTTATAGTTTGAGTCGAAACGGACAACTCGAGGTCGCCCCTACTCAGCGCCCCGGCAATCTGGACACTTGCCCAATTCCAGTACCCTCCGGGTAGCCTCCGATGACCCGCTCCGACCCAAACTATAACTTAGTAGGGACGGTGAACTCATGAAGGGATCACAACTAATTACGGCGGCATTGTAATTATGATCTGGTCGTAATTGGGAGTGAGCCATCACTTGGTCCACTTTTTTGTGGACCAGGAGATCTTCTCTTCGAGATGCGACCACCCCTTCTAAAATTTTTTAAAAAATTAATAGTATATATTTGAAAAACCCTCGTCACCATTTCGACAGATCAGTTCACCACTGTTCGTCGTTGGAATATTGAAATTGATTATATATTTAGAAAATCCTTGACTTGTTATCTATTGCTCCCACTTTTATAAAGAAATATCACGACTTAAAATGTTAAATATTAAATTTTAAAGATATATATATATATATATAAATTAAATGTATAATACCAAGTGACACTGCTAAATTAAAATTGAATCCAGTTCTCTAGAACTAAATTTAATGGTTAGGCTAGAGATAATAATTACATTAGTTCAAAGTATGATTGATTTAGAGTTAATTTGGTCAAGTTACGAATCAAATTTAAAGTTAAACGAGTTCTCGATTTTAAATAAATTATGATATTTTTTTTTAAAAAAATCTCTTTCATTTTTCTCTCCCATTTTTACCTACACACTATAGCCTCTATCATGCAATACACCATCGTCAATTTAGGAATGTTAAATATTACGATAAAGTAATATCATAAATAATTTTTTGACTTTGAATCATAGATAAACTATAAGGGTCTAGACCATTATTTCAACTTGAACTTAAGACTAAAATCAAAATTTTCAAATTTAAATTTATTTTTACTCCTAAAACTCAGAATTTAGATGGTGAAAATCAATATATACTAATATTTATTTTTTAAAAATTTATCTCTCCTAATTTAAGATCCTGACTACGCTACTTATTCATGATGTTGTATTTTAAAAATTAATACTAATGTAATATATTTTATTTTAAAAATGATAGTAAAAGGTGGAATCTGTCATCCCAACAGTCTTACATGGTTGGTCTCAGGACCATCTATGAGGAGATAAATCGAGAAGCTGTATTTAATCAGAAAATTTTATTTTTTAATTTTATCAAAATTTAAATCCTTACCTTACGATAATAATTCTACTTCGTACTGACCAACTCAACTATATTCTCCAGGGCTTGAAAATGAGCATTAAGAGGGGTGCATGATGGAAGAGTGGAGGGGATGCTTACGACTTCCTTGCATAGCAATATGCATCTTTATTCCTCCTGCATCGCCATGTGCCCATCTTGGGTTTGCACACTTTGTTGCTACAGCAAAAGGCTCACTGACAACAACACATCCTTTAACTGACTCGCACTTTGCCCGCCACAGCAGTGAGACGCTAGCTTTAGCTACCTCTCTACCAAAGAGCAGCCTGCACATGCTTAAATCTCTAGCCGAAGCATCCATCCATCGTAGTTTAAAAAAATAATAATAATCAGATCAAAATAATGTTGAATCTATAATCGATCCGATTTATCAACTGTCAAAATAAATTAAAAAAATACATATAGAGATTTATCTAGATAATCAATATTTTGAGGTACGTTAATCATTAATTTTTTTTAATAATCCAGCTTAGTTCAAAATAACGACTGAGAGAGAGATCACTGACATCCCTCCAGAATGAAAACCGAAGTCAGCAGCTAGCTAGCTAGCATTAGTTACATTCCACCAAGTTACCAAACTCATGGTCAGAGGAGTTTCGAAACTGCAAGACCCCACTTGATCCGGAACCAAGACAAACCCCCACACCACGTGCCCACTTCACGTGCCGGCACGTCTCTCCACATGCAGATTATGGGCCACGTGATTACGACGTCACGCAGATTCAAGCCGACCTAGGAATTCTCCACTACTCCACTCCCATCACTCTGTTTGAGTCCGTTCTATTCTGATCTCCTCTGCGTTCATGAGATTCCCCTGCAGCAAGCTGCTGGCTCCTGGCAACGCTTCACATGGTGGGCTTATGGGGAACTGGAAGATTGCCTGGGCTGGGAGGGCCCTCCTCCCAAGTCCCATCCCATGACTCACAAAGCATGGAGGTAGAGTCGGCGTTCGCCATGGCCCCGGATGGTCTGCTGTTCGTGCCATGTTGGTGTTCGAGGGGGAAGCAGTGGGCTGTCAGCGGTTGCTGCTCTGCATCTCATGATGTTCATGGACTTGTTGAATCCAGACCATATGCGTTGTGTGGCTGCGCTCGCACTTACGTTCCCTCGGTGTCGGGGCTGTCAGTGGAATTAGGAGCCATGGGGGTGATTAGGGGGGAAGACGACAACGCAGTGGAAGACATTTAAGAGGAGAAGGTGGGAGTCATGTGCCAGGTTTTTATTTTAGTGAATGCCCCTCCCCCTCTTATGGGACCAAAATAATGGCCCTGCCTGCGTCTCAATTTTTTTTCTTCTTTCTTTACAAATTAACCTCTAATTTGCTGTGCCAGACTGAAGCAGACAGATCTAATTATGCCAATTATTAATTCAGAGTGTCTACGCTAGGGACTCTCTTCCTACTTCTTGCTCTAATGCTTCTCTTTGCTTTCTTTGTGGTGTGCGTAAGAAGGAGTGCCTCGGAGGAGTGTCAGATGTTATTTCTTCTCCATTCCAGATTCTTCTTCCAGTCAACGACAGAATCATCTACCCAGTGTACCATCTCCACTGCTTTCAGACAAGATCAATTATTATTATTATTCCCGCCTGAAATCCACACCTAGGTGCATGAATCATCGATCAATGAACAACTATTGTAGAGAAGATCACTAATGATCCATTGGAGGATATATATATACTTGTAAAACTCAGCAAGGTTAGAATGAATGTTGAGGTCCGAGGTTAGACTCAGTATAATCACCCCAACACTCAAGTTAGCACATGGGGGTTAGGAAAGAGGCTCGGCCCTAACATTCAGGAGGCCCGTGGTGAAACGATCAAAATAAGTCCCAATTTTTTTTAATAAAGTAAAAATTATTTAAAATGACTTTTTCTAACTTTTTTTAGATGTAAAATTATCTATAATATTATTAATTTCAAGATTTTCTAAAATTATTTTTTCAGTAGAAAAAATTACTAATTCATTCAATCTGTACTGATCTCATGTATATTTTTAACAATTTTAATTTTAAGAAACTCCTTTCAGTCGATCTTATGGTAACAAGCACAGTCAACAATATTCTATAAGCAATTACAACATTTAGATAACAATATATATTTTTTATAAAATTAAGAATATCAATTGCTGATATTATCTTATTTGGTAAAGTCACTTGTAATATTTTTAATTATGTAAATAAATCATCTAACTCAGCATCTAATGAATTATTATATGTAAAAGTGGATGTTAGATTAACACAACATTTTCTAAACTCATCATTATCCAATGATTTTAATTTTTTCAAATCAAACAAAAAACCAAATATATTTTTAAATGTTTTCATTTCATCAAATCTACCTATCAAAGAAGAAATTGTCGTATCTACAATAATAACAAAATAATCAATTCTAAAAGATTCTTCATGTGATAGTAAAATTTCATCATATTCTTTCTCATCAAATTATTTTTTTTTCTAAAAATACGATGTTTCATTGAAAATATTGGCTCTATATTCATATCAAATTATCAAATGCAAGACTTTTAGCAATAGTTAAACTTGTTGCAAAACCATTATTCCTATATTTTTCAAAATATGATATTACACCATCTAATTATTTCATAGTAGAAACAATGCACATAGATTTTGATTGTAACTTCTTACTTATCATGTTTATAGCAAATAAAATGTCATACAAAATAACCATACAAAGTAAAAATTTAAAACTTTCAATTGAGTTAACTATACTTTTAACTTCACTCTTAGACTTTGCATCATCACAAATGTTATACAACTCTAATAAGATACTTCGTACTTTAAGAGCCTGAATTCTAATTGGTTGAACACTTTTACTACGACTTTCTCAACACGTGTTTAAAAAAAAAATTGACAGTTAATCTTTTTACATTATCAAGTAAAACTTTCCATCTTTTAGGAGAACTTGAAAACAATGTATATATGTGTTGGACTATCCAAAAAAAAGAAAACGACTTTAACACAAGAATGTGTCATATCAGTAAGAGTTAAATTATGACTATGACAAGCAGAAGACGTGTATAACGCTCTTGGATTTATTCAAGCAACCTCTTTTGAACTCTTTGTGTTTTTCTTTTCATATTAGAACCATTATCGTAACCTTGACCTCTAATATTTTTAATACTAAGATCAAGTGATTTTAACATATTTTGTAATTCATTAAAAAGTCCAAAACTAGATGTATCATTAACTTTTAGAAACTCTAAAAAATACTCTTCTATTTTCACATTGCTTGATGACATATTAACACATAAAGTCATTTGTTGTTGATGATTTGTATCTAGAGTATAATCAAGAATTACTAAAAAAATATTTTACCAACTTAATTGTCTTACTGATAATATTTCTAACATTATGAGCTAAAAGAGAAATCAACTCATTATGAATTTTATGATCAAGATAATGATGATGAATTTCATGATTTTGAATGTGTCTAATATGATCTTGCATTACAACGTCAAATTCAGCAATTATTTCAATCAATCCTAAAATGTTTTCATTACTTTCTTGATATAGTTTCTCATTAGATCTCTGAAAAGTTAAACAACATTTAGAAAGACATTTTACAATTGCTAATATTCTTGTAAGAATTTGTCTCCAATGCTCTATTTCTTTAAGGATTTTTCGTTGTAGATCTTTATCAATTGTTTCATTTTTATCTAATCTCATTTTTAATTTTTTCCAAGAATTCATATTAATTATATGTTCAATAGAATTTTCATATTCTTTAAGTTGTTCATTTTTCCAATCTTTAAACCCATCATTGGCTAAAGAACTTTTATTGTTTTAAGATTTAAATAACTTACAATAAAAATAATAAACTTTATCTGCATGTTTACTGTATACCAACCACTTTCAGTCTCTTACCTATTCATTACTTAACTTTTTAAAATAATGAGTATTTGAAAAATGTCTAGAGTAGTGATTAAAAGGAAATATAAGATTCATTTATCTTATACGCCCTTTTTCAACTAAAATATCATGTGCATTATTATCAAGATTATCTCAATTCTTTGGATCATATATCAATTGGAGGAATAAATTGTTTATCAATATTAATATTCTCATTATCTACTACATTAGTAACATTTTCATACTCTCTTAAATTATCTATATCTTCATTAACATCATGAATTTCATTAGACTCATCATTAGCGTCATGAATTTCTTTAAACTCATCTATATTATCCCTATTTAAATTTTTTATATTTTTATTAGAACTTGATCTTTTAACAAAAAATTTATTAAGAGTAACTATTTGTGATTCACTTAATTATTCTAGTCTTATTTTTTTTCTTTTTTCACATTCAGAAATATGTTTTTTAGACAACATATTATAATGCAAAAAATCACAATAATTACAAAACTATAATTTAAATCAACTCAATATACATTTGGCGGGGTTTCCTTTGTCGAATTGCATCATCTCTACATTTGGCTAGTATCAAATCAGATACGAAAACTTGTGGCTTAGTAAAAAACTATCTCAAAAATATCTGGACATGGATATTATAGAGGCTAGGCTTGTGAGGTTAGATAAACACTTTCTTCAAAGGTCGATTAAGAATTCGAAAGTATAAAATAAAAATTTTTATTTTATTTTACGATTATGTTGTAATAATTTAAGAAATTATTATACCTCCGTGTGGTATATTTTATGAAATAAAATTTTAAAGCGTGTCCAGAAAGACTCCCAAAAGCGCTCACCTCCCCTTCTTTCATTCAATCATCAGATTAATTGTCATTAGGATGTTGGTCCCAAAAAGGATCTCTTACTTTATATTTTATAAGAGATTGTTTACACTACCCATCTCTCGTTAATTAATTAAATAAATTTAAAAATATAAAAAAAAATAATCAAAGTTTAAATTGTGAGGTTAATAATATAAAATAAATCAAATTAAAGTGAAGACTATTTTATTTTAATAATTTAATTCATTTTAAAGTCGACTTGTTCGACTCAATTACTTTATAAAATAAATTTAAACAAATTAAAATTTGACTGATTCATAACCCGCATTGTCATTGGATCCTCCAAATCTCCTCTCTTAGACCAATAATATTTTTTGAGAATCTAACAAGGTTCAGAGCATAAAGAACACTCAGTCCTGCAAATTGATCTTGAGGGTGAAAGCAATCAAAACAGTATTTAATTTTCTCTGCTGGCACGTAGTGTGACTTGGTCCAATTATTATACAACAACTCAACAACTGATCACAAGCAAATGGTGACCTCATTAACCTGTTCAAGTGACCACACCAAGCTACTTTTCCAGCACTTTGTGCGTGGAAAGAGCCCAAGAAATTAATGCTACTTGTGAGGTCAAAGGCCTTCTCTGACTGTTCAGAAAAGTTTTTAAGTGACTTAACTTGTGCTGGCTTTGAATCATTGTTCCTCAGTATTTTAAACTAAATGTAAAAGTCTATAACCAGAAAGATTGACTGAGTGACAATATATATATTGTTTTTTTTCAATCATTGCAAGTAACATGGAACTCTAACTTCAAACATCAGAGTTGAAGTTTGGAGTACACTTCAGTGTACCTTCCAAAAATGATGTGATTCCCTGCTCACATCTTTCCTTTTTCTAAAAAAAAAACAAATTAAATGCCATTAGTTTTTCCAATCCTGTGGTATCTGTAATTAGAAATTTGATTGGAACTAAAATTCATTGGGTATAAATATTTAGTCACACATTAAAGTTTCTAATAATGAGGTTCATATATATATATATATATATATGGGTGCGACTCTCTCTCATGTATGCTCGTACAAGAGGGTATAAATTTAGAGTTAGAATTATACTGTCCAGGATTGTACTGAATCAAAGATGACCAGTGTACAAGTATGATATGTGCACGTCGAATGCTAGACTAGTCAATAAAATTTGTGCATCATCCACCTTTCCCCCCAAAATTCATTCTCTTTGGTGTGCATTTCATTCACCAATATTTTCATGATAGTATTCGGGTACACACTCAGTTTTCCACAATCAACCAATGCTTATTGTTTACGTGGTCTTCCTATTATATCTTGGGAAAATGACGTCTAATGAAACCTCGAAACATAGTCAGAGGAGATGAATCTATTTAAATAAATTATGTCGAACGTAGAACTCGGCATCTTCCTTTTCCTGACTCGGAGCTAAAGCAATAGTAACCCATTTGAACTTGTCAGTCAGGCGACTCTTCTAACTCAATACTCATATTCCTCCCGACTTGGATTCAACGACTTTGCTACTCGGCCGACTTGGTAGTTAGGCGACGCAATGACTCAGTGAACTCAACATGCAATGACTCAATAGCTTGGTTGACTCAGATTCGACAACTCGCTCGAGCACTCGACATACTAACTTGGCAACCTCCTCAAGCGATACTCAACTTCTCACTCAGACTCAAGAAGTCATCTAGCCTCATGTCACTCAAGAGTACTTGGCTTAATCTAATCTCACTCGTGCTCGGATAATTCAGCAGCTCGATCTAACCTTTCAAACTGATAATTTAAAATTATCAATTCAGATCATTCCTACATATAAAGTCTGAGTTATAATGTAATATTAATTCAACCAATTCTTAGATCTCCGGTGACATTTTCAACAATATCAATGCGACCCTGAATCGATCTATTATACGTAAAATGTTATTTCGTTCCTTTTTAGGTATCTTGAAGTTTAGTGGCTGTGTCGGTGCTAAAAATTGAGGTTGAAGTTTAACTCATCCACTAGAAAGTCATATGACTCTATCCATCTAATTAAATTTGTCTAGCAGTTGCCGAATGCCCATTCTCTTTATAGCCGTCCAATTACTCCTGCCGTACCTGATCAAATGTCTTTAATATTATAAATAATACAAATTGAATCATTAAAAATAGTTGTTTTTTTATTTATATTTATAAATAATATATACGCTCGACGAAACGATAGATTTATGTAATAAATTTAAAACTAATACCCGGAAATAAAATGGATAATCGCCTGGCCGAGAAGGAATATTCCGTGGAATCTCATGTGCGTCGACGTCATCCGGCAGCGAGAGTAGAGTAGGGCTAGCTGGCGGCCACGCTTGCCCCTTACCCAGTTGGCACGGCACATCGCACGTGGCCAGCTGCTCTACTTTACCGAAATGCCTCCGCGTTTCCTCCTTCACCCGCTTATTTCTCCTCGCATCCGTCGCAGGGGTACTCGAGTCATTTCCCCTCGTCTACGTCCAGCTGACGTGGCCAGAAATAGCCAACGTATGGAATATTCTCGACTAGATCGTCGTATGGAAGGCTGGGAAATTATTAATTACTCGCCCGCCCACTCACGAATATTATTTACGTTTTTTTATTATTTTCTCATTTTATAAAATTAAATATTTTCAAATTTTTTGTTTCAGTAGATATATTCACTCACCGTACGCACCGACGAAGAGAAACGAAGTAGAGAGATAGATAGAGGGGATCAGAGGAGAAGAAAGTGGGCGTAAAAGGTTTGGGTGCTTTTGTTTACCTTCGTCTGCTGCTCTGGTACGAAGCAGAGGCGTCTGGCGGAGTTATATTCGTGGCTGGGCGAGCGGAGGCGGTGACGGCATCTCAGTAGCCAGTATCCCTTCTAACGGACCGGCCTAATGCTCCGCCCCGGCGCGGTCGACCCGGTCGCCAACCGGTTCGGCTCCGCTCTGGTTCTCCGGGAAGGGACGGAGACGGACAAGGGCATGGAGAAGGACAAGCCCGACGACGGTGGTGGCGGCATCCTCGGCTCCCCCGTCTCCCCACTTCGTCCGCGGGCTAACACCAGCAGCAGCTCTAGCTCCTCCGGATCCGCCCCCGGACGAACACTGCCGCTCGCCAGGTTCGAGGAGACTAGCCCCACTGCTGCCGCGGACGGCAGCAGGGTCTCCAAGACCTCCCACCGCCGCTCCGGATCCGGCCAATTGATTTTCTCCTCTCGGGCCGCCTTCGGCGGCGGGTGTAGCTCGGCGACCTCGCCGCTGACGAATGTGCTTCCCGCAGGCAACATCTGCCCCTCGGGGAAGATCACGGGCATGGTGCCGAGGACCACGGCGGCGAGGAGCGATGTGCTCGGCTCCGGCACCGGGAACTATGGCCACGGAAGCATAATGCGCGGGGGGCGACCGGGCGGCGATCCAGCGACGGCGAGCCGGGGGGATCCGAGTGCGAAGAGAGCCGCGGCGAGGGTGGATCCGCAAGAGGTGACGAGGGCGGGGAATGAGCAGTACAAGAGGGGGAACTATGGCGAGGCGTTGCTGTCATATGACAAGGCGGTGGCGATGTGCCCGGAAAATGCTGCCTGCCGGAGCAACCGAGCGGCGGCGCTGGCAGGGCTGGGGAGGTTGGGGGAGGCGGTGAGGGAGTGCGAAGAGGCAGTCCGGCTGGATCCATCGAGCTGCCGTGCGCACCATCGCCTCGCAAGTCTATACCTGCGGTGAGAATCGTCTCTCCTCAAATGCATTCGAACATCTTTTAAAAAAATGTTCATCCTACGATCGATGAGTTTTGATCTTTGTGCGAAATTTACCTTTTTTTTTTTAAATTAACCAACAATTTGCAATCATTCTGTGTTCTTGGTGCGTGCTCCTTCGATGAAAATCTATACACCAGTTGGTCGTGTAGATTGAACAAGGTAAAAAAAGTGAGGATGTCATACTCATGCCTTGCTGTTTGGTGCTGTCAATCATTTGCGTTTCTTTGATCTTACTACCCTCTCGGGCCTTGACCTTTGTCTGCTATAGTTGATGATTCAGTAAACGTCGTCCATGTTTCATGGCCCCCAAACACTGTCATTTTCAGTGACAGACCACAGTATGGATTGTATTTTGTTTCTTTCCCACAATACTGTGAAACGCCCAAGATGTGCTAGATATTGCCACCTAGTTTATTCTTTATGATTCTTCACTGAATACACGGTGTTGTTCAGTAGTCTCTTTTCTGCAATTACACTTGCTTATTACTCATTGCAGATTAGGGCAGATAGAGGATGCAAAACAGCACGTATTTTCAACAGGGGGCCAGCCCGACACTAGAGAATTGCAAAAGCTGCAAACACTGGAGAGGCATTTAGGCAAATGTGATGAAGCGAGAAAGGTTGGTGATTGGAAAAGTGCATTAAGGGAAGCTGACGCAGCAATTGCAGCAGGAGCAGATTCTTCTCCAACGGTACATTATTTTTTTTTTTTGTGATTCTCTCAAGAAACAATTGAGCAAAGAAGTCATATGTAATTGAAAATTTTCAGATAATGGCAGCAAAAGCAGAAGCCCATCTCCGGATTCTTCAGATCGATGAAGCTGATTCAGTCTCTTCGAACTCGCTTAGACTTGAAAAACCTCCATTTTACTCAGATGCCAAAGTCTTTGGCATGCATCCAGGTTCTTACATCTACATGATTCGTGCACAAGTTGATATGTTCTTAGGAAGGTGAGCTGGAGTTTTTGTATTTTTTTTTTTATAAAAATGATTCTTAAAACGTTTGAGCAAAAAGTGGGAGTTTTGCAGGTTTGAAAATGCAGTTGAATTAGCTGAAAAGGCTAGGAAAATGGATCCCAGAAATTTGGAACTGACATTGATTTTTAACAATGTCAAGTCAGTTGCAAGAGCTCGGACTCAGGGGAATGAGCTCTTCAAGTCTGGAAATTTTGCAGAGGCCAGCGCAGCTTATGGTGAAGGGCTCAGGCTTGATCCATCAAACCCAGTCCTCCTTTGCAATAGAGCCGCATGCCGGTCAAAGCTTGGACAGTGGGAGAAGTCTATTGAAGATTGCGACCAAGCCCTCAAAATCCAACCCCATTACATCAAGGCTCTTCTGCGCCGAGCTGATTCCAATGCCAAGGTGAAATCTTTTATCATCTGGATACTTCAAGATATGAATCATCCATTAAAAATTGATTCAAAGAATTGGTTTCTCATCGTTTCCATGCTTGGTAATCAGCTTGAGCGATGGTCTGAATCTGTAAGAGATTATGAACTTCTCAGTGAGAAAATTCCAGGAGATACTGAGGTGGCTGAAGCATTGTCTCATGCACAAGTTGCACTGAAAAGTTCACGGGGTGGAGTCTCTAATTTGAAGTTTGGAGGCTACGCCGAGGAGGTTACTAGTTTGAAGCAGTTCCAAGCTGCGATCAGCTTACGTGGTGAGATATTTTCCTCATCTTTCTCATGTCTTTGTGCTAGCTTAACTTCCATTTGCACTTGCGTACATAACTTTAAATTGAAATATATTAAGTGGTCTTTCAAAAGATTGCTGTTATACAATGTACCTCAAGTTTTTGACACTGCAGGAACTTCTGTCATTTACTTTATGGCAACATCCAACCTGCAATGTTCCCAGATTTCACCATCCGTTAATTCATTGTGCACCCACTATCCATCTGCAAATTTTTTCAAGGTATCGTCACCATCACTATTATCATACATTGGTACACATCCAAATGCTCGTGCTCATCTTCACCTGATGTTTTCCCTACATGCACTGAAGGTCGACATCAACAAGAGTCCTGCTGTCGCCAAGTCTGAGAGCGTGAGGGCTGTGCCTACATTCAAGATCTACAAAAATGGGATAAGGGTAAAGGAGATGATCTGCCCCAGCCAACAAGTGTTGGAGCATTCTGTGGGGCACTATAGCTAGGGATAAGTTTGAAGCACTATATTTCCATGAATTCATATAAATTTTCAGATCCCACCAGACCAGCTATGTATTCATTCATTGACTGGAGACAAGACTGAGTTCTGCTTTCCTTCCTATGATTAAGCTATGCAAATGTCTTTAAGAGAAGATGTCACAATTCCTGCATAGGACAAATAGTGTAATCCTCCAGGTTAGTTTGTATAATGCACCGGGTTCTGAAGTCGAACAGATATTCTTTTAGTGTATATACATTATATAGAGAGCATCTAAATCGGTCTGGAGGTTGGGCTGAGATTGGTATATCAATTCATTGTTTCACATTACAATCAATGTTCAATTTTGTTGCTGCCACTGTTGCAGGTGGAAGCTTACATGTGACTTCTGCTCAGTAGAATAAATGAATTGACAATATTCTCTCTTCCTCTATGCTTCAAACTTGAATTTACTACCATCTGTTCAATTTTGTGATAGAACTCTAGATCTTATGCTCCATGCCTATCATTTTTTTTTTTTACATATATTGGACTGGATTTTTCAATCAATTTCTAGAAACTGATGGCATCATTCTGGTGGTCGATCCAATCCGTGACAACATGAGCTGTTTAGGTCTTGGTTTTAAATGGTATAGCTGCCTCATGCATGCATCTCTTTATAAGTAAACAGCTGGGCAGATAGCAATGAGTAATAGGGAAACACTTTAAGCCTGTGATCTTTTTTATTGGACTATTTTTTTTAACACTAATTGTTATTCATATCTAGCAGCAATTATATACATATTTAAGATCAATTTTGAAAATCCTTAGATGCAAGAGAACATCAATAATTGTTCCTTTTTAGTGACTGCATATTTGATTTGCTATTTCATTTCATTCCGTGTTTCTAGACTAACTGCAGATATTGAAATAAAGAGTATAATGTTTTTCTATGGGCTTAAAAATCTTAAAAATGATGATCATTCAATTAAGCTTTAAAGTGAATTATATACAATATTCTTTTTCTCAAAGGTACCTTTAACTACCACGCCAAGATTCTTGGTAATAAAGAATGATTGCGTTGAATAGTGATACAACTAGCTATAAACATTTAGAGGGCTGCTTTTCCCACCTCCTCTACTATTCTCACCTCCCTGCCCATCTAATTTTTTACCTTTATACCCTTTTCTTACTTTCTCATTCCCGTGTTTTTTTAAAGTTTTGTTTTTTTGATTTTTTTGATTTTATTTTTTTTAATCAGTTTTTTTACTTTTTTTTTATCAATTTTATTCTTTTTTGAATAATTTATTTTTTTATTATAATCTTTTATTTATTGTTTAGTGGTAGATTTTAGAAATTATTTATAAAAAAATTTTAAAAGTATAAAAATTTTAAAAATGACGTAGCACAGACGGTAGGTGCATGGTATCTCTGGTGTAATGACTAGGGATTGATTCTCAGGTATACCTCCCTTTATATCCCTAGGGTCGACACTATGGGTCGTTAATGTAGCGGATTTATATTTTAAAAGTATAAAAATATGTATCAAAATAAAAATTATATAAATGAAACAAATAAAAAAATTAACAATTAATAATAAACATATTTATAGCTTACAAATTATTTTTTTTTTTCAAATGAAGAGTGCATGTAATAATACATAAAACAAATGTACGAAAATATATAAAAATAGAAATTTTAATCAATTTAAAGGGAAGAGAGGTTATGACATGTGTCAAGGGTTGGAAGCGAGGTAATTTAAAAGGAAATGAGTGTTTTAACATGTGTTAAGCATTGGAAGGTGGGTAATTTAAAGGGAGGGGAGGTTCTAACATATGTCGGTTGGAGGGTGGATAATTTAAAGATAGTGAGAGGTTCTGACATGTGTCATGTGTCAAGAGTTAGAGTGAGGTAATTTTAAGGGAATGGAGGTTCTGACATGTGTTAAGAGTTGGATGGGGATAATTTAAGTGTCAAATTAGGAAAGTAATTTAAATGAAGGGAGAGATTTTGACTATGTTAAAAGTTATATAAAATAAAAAAATTATAAAAAATTGATAAAAAATAATAAATAAAATTGATTAAAAAAATAAAATTAAATAAAAATTAAATAAAATTAGAAAAAAAATATGAGTATAAAAAAAAAAATTGATGAAAAAAAATAAAATTGATTAAAAATAAAACTAAATGAAAATTAAATAATTTTTTTTTTTAATTATAAGTAAAGAAGTTAGGGGTATAAAGGTTATTTATATGGGAGACAAAATTAAAAAAGGAAGGGGTTGTGTCAGAGCAGTCAGGATCCTCTGGTCTGTATTTTGCGGACCAGAGGATGGATCATACAAATTGATTGGTTGATTTAGATGGACTCTACCTGTTTAGCAGGTAAGATCCATCTAAATTAACCAACCAGTGTAATGAGTATGTGGGGTCCATCTAAATTAACCAACTAGTGTAGTGGTCCGTTCTCTTGTCCGCAAAGTGCAGACCAGAGGATATGGACTCGTGTCAGAGGGGATAAAAGAAAAATTTATAAAACCTAAATAAAAATTTAAAAATATATAAGTATTTATGAAAAAAATAATAAACAAATTAATTTAAAAATAAAGCTAAATAAAAATTAAATAGAATTAAAAATAATAATAAATAAAATTAATTAAAAAATAAAACTAAATAAAAATAAAATAAAATAATATATAAGTATGGATGAAAAAATAATACATAAAATTAATTAAAAATAAAACAAATAAAAATAAAAATAATTAAAAAAAAGAGGGTAGAATTGGTATTTGAGAGAGGGAGAGGGAGAGAGAGAGGGGGGGTATGAGAGGAGTGCGATGTCAGAGGGAGGAGAGAAAAGCAATTTACATCGGCATTTGACTTTTCTCTAAATTTTTTAAGCCTCATGTATTTTAGCAATGAGGTCCCCTCGGGACGGTCTAGTGGCTAGCGCATGAGGTGTTGCCACCATGAGATCTGTGGTTCAAATCTCGACAAAGTCGAGATAAAATGTCTCCCTTATGTGAAGGTTAGTAGCCCGACTAGTAGCCGCCCGTGATTTACCTCCTCGGTGTTGGCTTTGAGACGGGTTGGCGGGGGCGCTAGGGGCAAGCGTATTTGCCTTTTGTCACCATGTATTTTAGCAATGAGGTGTTGCCACCCTGAGGTCTGGGGTTCAAATCTCGACAAAGCCGAGATAAAATGTCTCCCTTATGTGTTAGTCACTATTCCAAAGGTTAGTAGCCCCGCTAGTAGCCGTCCGTGATTTACCTCCTCCGTTTTGGCCCTGGGACGGGTTGACGGGGACGCTGGGGGCGAACATATTCACCTTTTGCCACCATGTATTTTAGCAATGAGTCTATCAAGATTTAAAATGCACAAGGCTATCAATGATACGTTTATAGTTGGAACAGAAACTCTTGAAATAAAAGAAATAAGGAGTGAAGATTAGGAAACTCATGGATTCTTATTACTTCAAGTAGCATACAACTCCAAGTAAGAACCAAGGATCGCTTGTGTTCTTGCAGGGAGAAGAGGCCATCCTTATATAGAACGAGAGTGAAGATGTCGGGTGCTCTTTGGGCCCCATCGCCACATTTTTCTGTTGTCTATATGGATAGCAAACCTTATCGCGAATCTTATCTTACAACACACCTTATCGCGACAGCACACTTTATCGCGAATATTATCTACTTTACAGCACACCTTATCGTGACAGCACATATTATCATGAATATTATCTACTTTACAGCACACCTTATCGCGAATATTATCCCCCTCCCCATGCAACCGTCAATTTCAAGAATAATAAAAATATCTGCTGGGGGTATTGTGAGGTTTGGTAGTTGTTGAAACAAGATCTTTGATTTGTTGAATTAAATGCCAATCTTGGGCATTCATTTGTTTATCACCAGTTGGACTGGTCTTTGCATATAATGGGTTTAATAGCTTGCCGAGATTGGGAATATAATTTCTAGCATAATTAAGAAGTCTGAGCCAAGATCTAAGACATGCTTTGTCATTAAGTCTTCATTCTTAAAATCATCTATCTTCTTTATAATATGTGGCTGAAGTTTGATCCTTTGATTTCCAATTATAGCACCTAGAAATTCAATTTCAGGAACAACAATTTTAATCTTTGTAGGACTAAGAATTAGCTCATTCTCCTGACAGATTTGCAACATTTTTCTTAAATGTCTAGCATGCTCTTCTTCATTTTTGGAGAATACTAATATATCATCAATATAAACTGAGATCCATTTTTTAAAAAGATGACTGATGCATTTTTAAACCCAAATGGCATGACTAACCATTTAAAAAGACCTTCTGGTACCCAAAATGCAGTCCATTCAATTGATTCAGGATGCACAGCTACTTGATGAAAGTCATTTTTTAAATCAAATTTCGAATATATTTTGCTGCTACTGACCTTGTGAAGGATTGTGTTGATCCCAGACAGGCTATATTGATCTTTATTAGTTAAATCATTCAGACGTTTATAATTGAAGACCATGCGTTCCTTGCCCTTCGTTTGTTTGCCTGTTGTAGGATCTATAGTTGTTCCAGAATTTACAATAATAGCAGTGGTGCGGTGTCGGCTCTTGCTCGGCCTTATAACCTTTAATTCCAGTAGGGCTTTGATGTGTCTTGCGAATGCTTCCTTTTGCTGTGGAGTTAGATGCTTAAGAGGTCGATCTTCAATAATGAAATCCGAGTTTTTAATGTCAAGATGACATAAGATCTTATTCTTTGACCCATGTAACGGAGGGGTATCCCCAATATAGCCTTGACTTCTTAGTTCTGAAAGTAAGGGTTTGAACTGCTCCCGGAATTGTTGGGTCATTTGTTCAGAAGAGTAAGAAACCATTTCTGTGATCTGGATATATTCTTCTTCTTCTAGCTCTAATTCCTCTATGGCTGCACATACAGTGGGTAATGTATTAATTGTAGTAAGTTGCTTAAAAATGTTACCGTATTGCCTTAATACGAACTCCTCCATGCAGTGCTCGTATGAAGTTACAGCCCAATATCATTTGAATTTTATCACCCAAAACCATAGGGAAGTTGTATGTGTAGGGAATTCTGAATATGCTATCTTCGATAATCATTCTGCCTTGTTTAAGCTTTAGCTTAGCGGATTGATGAAAATTGATACCACTAAAATGGACGACGAAAGTGTTTTCCTCTAGTGCTTCTTTGGTACTGAATTTTTGTCTACGCAGCAGGTTGTTGCCCCCATATCCAGTATAGCTTTTAACGAAAATTTCAAAATCCCAGGAATATCAATATCAACCTTTAAGTTGTATAACATATTTTTGACTAACCTGGGGCTTTGTATTTCTTGGGTCGCAGTTATCTTGCTAGTTGTTTCTTCATATAACATATTTGCGGCTTCCTCTTCTTCTTCTTCGGGAATTAAGGGCTATTTTCCTTTTTCCATTGTTGCATAATCTACATATAATTCTTTCTCAAGCAAGGCTTCGTATAAGGACTTATAATAAGTTACCTCCTTTTGGAGCCTTTCCATTTCTCCTTGGCACCAGGATATATAATATTGTTGTTCATGGATCAAATTATGTGGGAAAAAAGGAGCAGGTGCGGCAAGAGCTACTGGCACTGTTTCCTTGAAATATTAAGGTTCACATAGATTGCAAGCAGTTATGAGGCAATCTGGGCAGTGTATTCGGGCCCTTTGCATTGTTTCCCTTTTACAACAGGTGCACTTAGAAGGTTGTGGAGGGAAGATTACCTCATTGTGGTGCCATTGATGAATACACTGTTCTTGTTTTTCTGTTACTTTTACCTGAGGGCGGTAACCACCATCAATTTCTCCTAACATATAAAGTTGCTCATTGAGGTGTCGGGTTTGGATAGATCTTTGTAGATCTTCATAATCGTCTTCGCCTTCTGAAATACTATAGATAGCATCACTTTGTACTTCTCCTTCATGTACAGAAAGAATCTCGCAGTCATTTAGTAAATCAATGTTTTCAAAAATAGCTACCCTTTTTATATTTCTTTTTTCATTCGGGCATTCTCTTGCGAAATGCCTTTCTTGGCCGCATAGGTAGCATTTACATTTTTTATTTCTCACCAGATGCTTCTTTTTCTCAATTCGTGCATCAGTACCATGTGACTTTCCTTTATAAGTCCTTGATTTTCGGATTCTCATCTTCTCTTTAGTATTATAGTAGTCTGGTATTGGTATCTGGCTATAGAAAGAAAGGTCCTTCAATGATCTTTTGAATGATGCATCCTTACATTCTTGTTCCAAGAATTTATAAGCATACAGTATTCTGGGAAAGACGCCAATAGTAAGACCAATATATTTTTCATCAAAGGATGCCTTTATTTTATTACCTAAGTCGCCAGGCATTTTGAGCCATAATTTTTCAGAGAGCTCTGGCCCAGTATATAATCGACATGTTTTGGATGTCAGCCTCATGTAGTCATTTAAATACTGGATGATATTCTTAACGTTGTCTATATGTCTGATCTTGCATTACAGTGGATCCTAATGTTGGATCTTCTGAGGAGAACTCTTCGTATTTGTGATAGAATATTCTATGTTCCCTCTTGTCCTCCAGAAATATTAATAAGAGCTTCATATTCTACAGAATAAGACATCCTCCATTGAATCCATACCAGCTTTTCAACCTCTCCTAGTAAAATTTCAATAAACTCTATTTTTTCACGGGAGTTTGTAAAGCCTTAACTTGCAACATAATTTGTTGTGATAGATTCCCATTTGGAAAATGTGTCATTTTCTGGTACAACAAATATAGCACCAGTTTGTTGTTGTGATGAAGGTAAAGTCCACATTTCATTACTTGTGTCCCTCCTGAATCTTGCGCCAGCTGGTCGCTGCTCAAAAATTGGTTGTGAAGGTCCAGGAGTGGATCACACTGCTGATGCTGGGGGTACCCAGGGGGTCTCATAGTAGCTTCTTGAGGGGGATTTTACGGTGATATTACAGTACTAGTGGAGTAGACTTGTTCTTGAGGAATCTCTAGTAATCTTTGTAGACTGGGATAATCCATTTCATATCCTGTTGCTAGTAATTCTCTTTCACCACCTTCCGTTGCGAATGGATTAATCCATTCTTCTTTAGAATCTGGAAAATTATCCCAGATTGGTTCATTGACTGATATTTCTTGGTTAGAAATAGATGCCATAAACTAAATCTGATTCAAGAAGTCATCTGTTTCTTTAGGATTTTCAAGGGTAGGGTCTATGGACCAGAGTACAGAGGCCTCTAGGCTTGAATCTCCTGCATAGTCTGATGCCAGATGAGTGTATCGTCTTCAGCAAAAGCAGAGACTACATGCTTCTCCTTAGGGATTAATTTTTCAAATATCAAGGGGTCTTGCTGTGCGGATGTTGTTGCCTGCTTCATAGTGGATCCGAATCCCTTGGAGCCTCTTTCCGTGTGACTTAGATGTGGGACAATATAAACATCGGGGTTAGCAATTCGTTTGAGAATAAGTTGGGCTATAAATTGACTTTGGTAAACAGAAGCAGTTGTATCAGAATGGTTAAATAGTAAGATATTTACTTCGCCTCTGTAATTAGAGTCAATTACTCCTGCTCCCACTTCAAGCCCATATTTCCATGAAATACTTGACCTTGACACTACTCGACCATGGAACTTCAATTCTTAAGCCTGTAGAGATAAGGCTTTGTCCTCCAGCAAGGATTGTGGCATACTGATCCGCAGCTAGATCAAGTCCGGCCGCTCCACTTGATTTTCTTTGAGGAATAATTGCTGTAGAAGATAATTTATGAACTAGGATAAATGGATTAGCTTCTTCAAAATCTACAAGTTCATAATCAATAGTTTCTTCATAATTATCTTGGTTAGAGGTACCAAAGTCCGTTGTCAAGACTGCTATTATGTGTGAAGATTCATCATCACTCTGAGTTTCTTCATCTTTGCTATTATATCTCAATGGTCTAGATGAAGAAGCGGCTTTATAATTACTAAAACTTACTGAAATTCTTCTATCCATTAAATTTCTGCTATTAACTTCTGCTTCTTGCATTGGTATGAATAGTTGTGGCGGCTTAATGATCCAATTCAGTCCTTGTAAACTAGAAGTAGAGTATCGTCGTCCTAGTAAAGCCCGGACCCCGTGACTAGTAAGATAGTCGACAACTCCTTGGACTTCATAAGTAAATCCAACATTTGGAGTATTAGAAAGTCGACCAACTAGTCCCCTTGTAATTAGGAGGTTTGCCTCACCATTTTACCATTGTTCATATCCCCGAGTAAGAATTGAGATCTGTATATTTCTATAGAAATCTCCAATAGTTAACATAATATCGGGAATAACATAAAAGTTGACTACCTTGTGTAAGGTCAACTTCCATTGTTGCAAGAATGGCCTGGTCACTAAGCTATCTGTTGTCTCTGAAAATAACTAAGGTCATAGTACCTTCTTCTTGCCGATGGAGGGCTTGTATCCGTAGCTGTAGAACGCCTAGATGGATATACTGCATTCGACTTCTTTGCAGCTGATTAAAATTTTCTTCTTGAATAAGACTTCTATCCAGTTGACCTCCATTAGTAATTAGCACTGCTTCTTCCGATCGATGAACATATATTCGGCGGTGTATATCATCCCGCCGAGAATGGTACAATACTTCAGCAGTACTATGGCAGCACATTCCTGCATAGATAAACGTAGTTGTACCTAGGGGTCTATTTGCTGCTCAAGAGTATATTGTGAGATAGGTTGTCCGGTAAGCTGTCTCCTTAATCTCCCAGTTGCTCGCTAGAGATTATACATTCGTCTTTGATGTCGTCGGTATTCTCGTATCTGATCTTCATATAGAGGTGTTGTAGATGTTGGTGTAGTTACAGTCTCCGTTCTGGTGGCCATTTAATTTTTTAGTTTGGTCTGTTCCTCCTTAAGCACCTTGTAAATGATACTTTTTTTTAAATAAACTTGTCTATCAACTTTTTTTTTCCTTCTATTTTTTTAAATTTTTTTTTATCATTTTAAATAAATAAAAGTATCATTGAACTTATATGATCAAATTTATCTTATATTTTAAGTTAAACAAGCTATTGTCGCCACAAAGGTTAAAAACGGAAACCCGTTTATATTCTCACCTCAGCCATACAGGGTGTATCTATGGTATGAATAAAGCCACATACATTGGAGCAAAAGTCGAAAAAAAAACAGAAATATTTGAAGCCATTACCTTAAACGGCGGTCCCACACTCTCTAATAGAGAGTAAATCATAGAAGATCTTTGTCCTAACACAATGATCCTTTACATGAAAAAGGTTAGACACTCAGCATGTACCAAACAGCGATGTGCGGGATTATCGTGTGGAAACTTAAAGGAATAGTTCTCTGCCTTGGCCAATTGAATCAACATTGATTTCAATGTTTTTTGGTATTGCATAGTAGATTGAAAGAAGTGTAAGCAAGTTAGGAAGTTGTTGTCAAGGTAACAAAAAAGAATGAACCATTTCTAAGAAAGCAATATGTTGAGACATGTTGGGTTTGTGTGCTTGAGGAACATAACAACTATACCCTTTTTGATGAGTGTCATATCCAAAGAATACACGGATGACATTTTTTGGAGTCAACTTCTCAAATTCACTTATTGTTAGCCAAATAAAACATGTGCATCCAGTATTCATTGCGTCATCCCAAAAAATTTAGGAATAGAAGAAGAAGAAGAAGTGCGAGTTTCAACACAGGTTAAATGTGAGATAGCACACTGAGAGGCAAGATAGGTACTCAGATCTTTTTGTCAATCCTAGCAGTGTTTCAATATTTGATAAAAAGAAATTAAGATGCGAAGGTTGTATTCAACAAGTTGGTCGAGCGTGTAGGTTAACTTGTTCAAAGACTCAAACTTAGTATTGACCTTGTGTTAATTACCAAATATCGGTATCGAGGAATTGCCCGTGTTCAAATTAGGAGTTTTGGATCCATAGATTTAGAGCCAATTAAACCTAATATTGAATTGTTTGTGATTTTGGAAAGGTTTGGGACTTAAATAACCACTTTCGTTGAAAGTGGATCAACCTAAGGGTGGTCAACTAAACATTTGAAGTTTTTCAACTAAAGCTCCTTATTTGGTCAACCTAGTTAATTAGATCGACCAAACAATTTTGTTTAGGTCTCCATATAACCATGCTGAAGAGCTTTTCTAAATCTAAATAATGGATAAATCTGAATAATGTATAATCAGAATTACATACAATAATTATGTGTATACCATTTCATGGCAACTATATGACTTTATATTAATCATAGGACTTCCTAAAAGGATGTATGGGTATTAAGTGTTAGCTAGTGCGAACCCTAGGATTTACACTTTGTATTTGGTTATTTCCTTCTGGTGTGATCAATCAGTGCAATTCGAGTTACTAAAATTATTTCCATGGGTGAGAAAAAAATTACAAGACTAAAATAAAATGAACATCATGTTGGTCAGATCAAGAAGCAATGTTACTTGAACTTTGTGGCCAATTCCACCAAGTGAGAAACGGGAAGTGTTTCTGATTTCTCCAAAACCACTGAGCAAATGCAATCAACTTGACTAATGTCTCAGTTCAAGTTCTTTGAGGCCAATTACTACGAAGTGTGTACATATCTGACATAATGCTAAGATGAAAAATAGTAATCTGTCCCTTTCTGATATTGTCGACAACGTTCAACTACATGGAATGCTAGAATTGTTGTCTGAATGCACCACAAAGCAATCCAATTTGATTAAAGGGAGTATTGGAACTAACCAGGTAAATCAATGGCCGACCACATCGCCAGGCTCCCCTGAATTGCCCCATCTCAGTTTCCTGATTGATCAGCAGAACATGAGCACTTGAAGTTGCCCTTTAAGATTTAACAAATTGGAGGAAATTTTCGAATAGAAAGACACAAAATCCTTGTTAGTTCCATCCCAGAAAAGAAGGAGAAAAATTGGAAGAATTAGAAAATTTTGAGAAGTACCTCCATCTGGAAGACCGACACGTTCCAGAACAATTGTCACAGAAACGAACAAAGAAACAACTATCCAGCAATCTCCCCAAATGATCACCTCTCTGTAGAGCTGCAAGTAGAGTTTGAGAGGCTCAACGTACTCCTCCAAAGCCGAGCGTCCCGATCGCCCAAAGAAGAGCATCGCCGTTGATCGTCCTCCTCTTTTCCGGCTGAGACTTATCGTTCGCCCTGCGCAGAAAACCCACAGACGGTAAAGATAGCCATCAAGCGGGAGAAGAGGAGAAGGTGGAGCATGGTCGACTCGGCTTACTCGCTGGTGACGCAACTGATGAACTCGGAGACGCATTCCCGAACTGACTCCTTGGCGTCTTTTGCGATTTTGCCGTTCTCGGGAACGGCCTTCCGCATGATTCGACCGATGCTGGCGATAGGGAGGAAGCGGTCCTGCTCCCGCGCACTTCCGCCGCCGCGTTCGCCAGAGTTTCCGCTCTCCGGCGAGCCTGGTTCCCCGGATTCCGCCATGGAGGCGAAGGGCGCAAACCCTAATCCTGGTCGACATTGGTGAAACGAGGAAGTGACGGTGCGAACAAAAGAGAAAATCGAACACTAACATGAACAATGAGAAATCAAGAGAGCAAGAGAACGAGAGAGAGCATAAACTCGCCGGAAGAGTAAGTGACGGAGGGAGGGAGGAAGCAACGGATTGGACGGCGACGGAGGCGACGAAAGAAGCGGAAAGAGGGTGAAGAGGATGGACTCAACGCCGTCAATTCAATTCTATGCGAGAACAATAATTGGATCCGGAGCAAATAGCAATCGCTGATATCGTTCGTTCCAAACTTCGCACGGACCAATTATCTTCGCTCCACGGTAAATACAAGTAAATATAGTACAGGGGGTATTTTATTTTAAGCGGCGCTTTATACGGACAAGTCTAGAGATATTTTACTCTTGGAGGTAAAAAGATGAATAAACTCGTTCATAGTGCCCCGTTAATCCATCTAAAGGAGGTAAATCATTAGAGATATTTTACTCTTGATAAAAGGTCAATGATTAAACAATATATTTTACACCAATTAAAAATTAATCCTAAAATTTATTAAAATAAACACTCATTTAAATACCAATTACGCTCATCCACAAGATAATTAGATGCGCTATAATGAGTATAACGTGGCCTGGTGAAATAAATAATTTACTACCGCGGGCAATCACTAGCCACCAATACTTTCTTGTGTTCACCGTGATCATCAACAAATTTCTAACTGTTTAGTGTCAACCATGGCTATAGGACAGCCATTCAGTATCAACAGTGATATATTAGACAAATGATGATTGATTTTGTTTCTCGATTCATTAGAAGCGTAAGAATGATTGGACCAGAGCCGCAATTGAACAAATGTAGCGTTGATAAAAAAAAAAATTGATATCAAAGGAACAAATACTACGAGAATGAGAAATGTAAGTCAATAATAACACCACTTTATAAGTGGAAGTTAAAAGGATAAAAAAATTATGTGAACTTTAATTCCTCTTATCATAAAAGAATACTTAGGCTAGCCTTTTTTTAATAAATTTATAATTTTAATTTTTTAATATAATAATTTTGAATTGTGAATTGACAGTTTTGAACTGTACATCATAATCGATTAAAATTAACGATCTACCAGAACCCTCAAATCAACCGTTCTAAATCATCAAATTAGCAGTTTCAAACTACACTTTTGAATCATAGTCAGGTCTCACTTTCATCTCTTGTAAAGTATTTATATATCAGGTAAAAATTAAAAAGGAGTCCCTTTTTTTATTAAAACAAAGCAAGATGGGTACGTCAAATTCTAAATTTATCAAAAGGAGCACTATAGTTTTGTATTTACCAAAGGACGTAGTCAAATGTGTGATGTTCATATTTTACCCCTCCTGCAAACTTCCCCTTTTCCTACTCCATTTTCCAAGGCATCCGAACCATATTTTTATTTAAAAATGATTTTTGTGGTTCGGATGCACGTGTTCTCACCCTCTCTCTCCATCCATACCTCTTCTTACTCTTATAAACACGACACCATCATGAACTTCCTCTACTTACCATACCTCCTCTTACAGTTTAGCAGGATTGCAAAAGAGTAATTAGAGTGGAAGTATCGTCGTAAGGGTTTCAAGAGGTGACTTCAAAGGACAATAGTGTTCAAGAACAACATTGTTGAAGAACATCGCCGTTAAAGGAAAAATTTCAAGTGAGAGTGAAATTGGTAGAAGAAGACAGATGAAGATTTAGCGATGTATGTATTAATTTGCTGCTGTAAAATTAGTTTGTAGTGTAAAAAATTATATTATACACTTTTGTAGGAAAAGATGATTACAAAAATCGTATTTATGATGTCAATGGATGTGTGGGAAAGAATTATGAAACAACACCTGCAATATGGTGCCATCCATTACTTAATCAGTTTACAAGGTACTCCACTGTGATGCTAGATTTAAACTAGACCTTGATCATGCATATTCGGCTGATATGGTAGGTATCAGCACGTTGAGCCAGATATGCAATCATATCAGGTCTACTTTGTTCCTTGATCAAAATTTTAGTATGATATCATATCTACCTTCTCCTCGCTCAACCTTTCATAGTGATTAAGAGTTTGCATAAATCTAAATACTATAGGTTTATCAATGGATCTTGACCAAAATCCACTGATGAGCCTAGACATATTTGATTGAACTCATTTAAGGTCTTGTGAATTTCTGGTGTTGCAATGACTCAAATGGTGCTATCAATTTCTTATTTAGGCTCTTAGAGGTGCTCCAACGTTATGATAAGTTTCAACTTGAATGTGGGCCTGGTATGGCCTGATATAGGATCATATCAGACACACTTTGATCCTTGGTTACAACTTTAGTTTTACACTATATCTGTTGGTCCCGGTATGGCCGGTAAAAGGGAGGTGAATTGCTTGAAGTTACAAGTATACACTTCCTTGATCTTTCAACTTAAGTTAGACAAACACTTAATAAATGAAAGCTAAAATGCATAAAAATGAAATACGAGACAATCAGATTTACTTGGTTGTCAATCAGAAGATTGCTAGTCTAAGGCAAGGCCAGCTCACTAAGATCTCCTTCTACAAGTGAATCCTCGGAAGTGGAGAAACTTTGTACTGTTTGTGCGGTTTACACTAACAGTCTAACTCGGGGTTTGATGAATGACAAGTAAGTTAAGTTAGACTTTATTGTGATCTAACCATTTGATTAAGTGTGTAGGAAATCTAGCTAGGTCGACGGACCGACCGGATAGTTGGTACGAAATCTAACTAGGTTAACTGGCCGACCGGATAGTTGGTACAAGATTCGGCTAAGTCGACGGGCCGACCAAATAGCTGGTACGAAATCCAACTAGGTCAATGGGCTGATCGGATAGCTGACACGAAGTCCAACTAGGTCTAGAGGCCGACCAGATAGCTGGCACGAAGTTCAGACAGGTCGACAAACTGACCGGATGTCTAGCAAACTGGTAAGTTAAGGTAAGTCACTGGAGGAGAGTGACCAAGTGAGGACGCGTCCCAGTTGGAGGAACAGTAGGCGTCGGTCTAGTTTATGTCTATTTCGGATCCCTAAACTGATACCTTGACTAGTTCCTGGTCATGGGAGGAAAGGAACTAATTACTACTCTGTATTATTATTAAATTATCATAATACTTGTTTTGCAGGGTATTTCTGGACTAACATTATTTT